>BGPR01043565.1:0-12902 GCA_013235015.1 Araneus ventricosus | reverse complement strand
ATGTAAAATAATAATTATTTACAGAGTATAGGTTCAGAATAAATGAGAGCAAAATTTGTAAATATCTAAATGAAGTCAATAGAGATTAAAAAGCCCGTCTAATAGACTGATTTCCGTTTGTGCTTATTTCTTTAGTTTCTGTTATAAATTTTTAAACAACTGATATTTTTTCCTTTCTTCATATTTATGCACAGTTAATTTGATAATTAATTTTTCTTCACATACATTATTTAATCAACGAATGAATTGTTTAAGAATATTTGATAATTTAATTTATCTTCACATACAATATTTAATAGACGGGTGACTTGTTCAAGAAAATTACGGATATATATTCTTAAATAATCGAAATTATATCTCAAGGCATGAAACTCGCATTATTTTAATTTTAACTTCATTCATTTAACAGTAATTGAGAGCTTTCGAAAATAATATACGATGGCTAAAATCGCGAAGAAAAAATAAAATAACACTAAGCACTATTTGGAGAATAAAATAACTCATTTTATTCAAACGCCTGAGGAAGCCGCGGTGGCCTAGTGGTAAGATGTCGGCTTTGGAGCAGCAGGGTTCTAGGCTCGAAACCTGGTTCCATGGAAGGGCCGTTGTGTGTTGGGCCTGCTGCACGCCAACGCATACGCAGGGGTCAAATGCCCTCCCGCTGGTGTGGTGCGGAAGCTTGGAGAGAGGGTTCCATCTCAGGTGTAGTCCTCATCATCTGACCGCGGTTCAAGATTAAGAGGTTCGTCCCAAAATAACCTTCGTGTTGCTTCAAAACGGGACTTTAATGTAACTAAACGAAACTGAAATGCTTGAGAGTATACATTTCCGTGCTTGTGGTCGAACGATTTTACCACATTCGGCACATCAAAAGAAACACCTGTTCAATAGTATTTTTAATGCTGTAGATGCCTTTGATGGTTTCAGATAACAAATGCTGCCCAATTTTTATCAATAAATTTTACACTTTTCATGATTTAATAGAGAAAAATAATTTGTTGTCAGTACCTGTGTTTGAATTTTACACAACGACACACCCCTGACTCCAAAGATAAAATCTCCGGTTTGCAGTTTGAATGAGCGTGCGTAGAAACTTTATTGAACAAAAAAACATTACAGACAGTGTTTAATCATGGAGGAAATACATGTGAAAATTACAAAAACGATTAAAAATGTGTATTTACATATGAAAAGAAAAACTCGCGAAGCAGAAAAAAAAACCTATTTTAAGACAGGTCCCAAAAGTTGGTTGCATCTATATACTTGTAGGAGGACTGATTAGGGTCCTAGGTATTGAACCTCTAGAGGGTCTTAGTCCATAAGTCTGAGGTCTTGGTGAAGGAGAGAAATCTGGGTCGGAATCGGATGAACTGGTTGCGTACGGTGGCTGTTTTATGAGGTTCTCATTTTCAGTGAGGAAAGATATGAGTTTAGCTATATTTATTCTTGATAGCTTATTTAATAGTAAGTGTTTCCACCAAAGTTGAGTATTTTCTACACTTGGTTTTGTAAAATGATAAGATAACGTCATGTGACAAGAAGTTGCAAAGTGGAAAGGGTCTCCATCTTCACTGAATGCAACTGAAACTCACTATTTTTAACAATTTTAATTAATCAGAAAAAAAGCATTTATGAAGTCCAATATATTTTAAATGTACGTATTAGCAGTAATTTTCTTTTGAACCATGCATTTTATCCTAAATTTATTTGTTTATGTTTTTGCTCAAAAATTCAAAAGACAAAGAGAAAAAATAATCATCACAAATAAAGAACATTTTTTCAAAATTATTTAGAAATTCTACTTATATTTAATTGTGATGTGATCTTTTCGTAATATAAGAAAATACCAACTCTAAAAACAATTTTTAAATAGAAAAGAAACATGATCAAGTTAACGAAAAAAATCTTAAAGAAGGTGAGACAGATTTCTTTCTGTCCTGATGGGGATCTTCCTATAGGGAAGACTTTAACCATAATCACAAACTGGGGAATTTTCCTTCTGGTGTTTTAAGTCATAGAATGCCAACTTTCAATGCGCGTTAAATTTATTTCATTCAGGTTTATTCAGATATAATGGTTTCTTTTTTTAGAATTGTAACCCGTTCACTGCAGCTAGCGCATATTAATCAAAAATCTCTTTTCACTTGTTCATAAAATTTACACATTGTTGTTTCCAGAAAAACTTTAAAAAAGATGTCTAACAAATTCCATGCTTTAAAACTCGGTCATGTTCGATTAAAAAAACACTACGTATGCATGTATTGCAAGAGTAATAAATCATTCTCCCATTCTCTGTAAACAAATCGATAAAGCGTTTAAGAAATCTCAAATAAAGTTTTCAAAAAGAGCTTCTTGTTGAAAAACACCCAGTGCATGGTACAAAAAAATAATAAAGGGGTAAGTGCCCTTTTCATTGCATATCAAATCACGTTCCCTACGCAATCTTCTCTTCGTTCTTCTGACCGATTAGCAACATCATTCAAAAACGAAAACCTCGCATTAAAGGTTGTCGCTTAAATGCTAAGATTCTTTGTCCCAGAAAGAAGTCAGTCATGCCTTCCGGTTAAAGAATAACAAAATCTTAAGCATCAAAGAAAGTCCTTCTTGCTGTTAAATATATTCCAACCCGTGAACTGAAGAAAGCTTCAGATCGAAATCCCTTGCAGCGCAGTTGAGAGAAAAGGGAATCTATGGGACATTTACTTTTACAACTTTTTATCCCCTTGAGCGCTTTTTTTAATAGGCAGTTAGCGGGGATAATTTTTTGATGTTTCTCATTTTACTTCTTAGTTTTGTACGAGCTGAAGATAACCGCTTAAATGGTGCGTTTACGCAGAGGATCTGAAATTCTCTCGGACCGATTTCCTTTAGTTTAGGTTTTTATCTTGTTCTTGAAGTTTCTGCATAACTATTTGTTCTTTTATCGCATCTGATTTAAGAATTAGAATGTAGTCTCAATTTTTAGAAAATTGGCTACCACTTGAAATGGGAAATTGGCTACGCGATCAAGACTATTTTATTTTCAGTTTTTGGACCGATTGTTATATGCTTTTGGGAAGAACAGTAGATGGTTTACCGCTAATATTTATTTTCTATTTGTAGTTTATTCAAGAAAAATGGAAATCGCTTACTAACTAAAAAGAAACCTCTGGAGTTCGTCAAGCATTCTTAAGCTGATCTAGCATTACTGGCATTGAAATGAAATGGTAATGTAAGGTTTAATTTGGTTTGAGACAAAATTTATTACTTCAGAATTATGAAAGGTAAATACAGAAAGGTGAAGATATAATATGTGATGTTATTAATAAATCAGATGTCGTGTTTTACGGCTAGAAACTTCAAATGTAATGTATATGTTCTTTATTTTTAATAAACTTTTCGATGTAGATGAAATTGTTGAATGATATGCTCCATTTTAGGCAAAAGAGAAAAATATATCGGAATTTTTTATCGTAAATAATTTTTTCCCTAGCATAAAAAGTTCCAATAATTACATATGGACATGGACTTCTCAGTGGCTAAATAAAACCTTATGGTAGAAAATGTTTCTGATTTTTCAACTCTTTTTCAAAGAATATGCAATGTATTTCAACCTGAAGGTGATTTTTTTCTATCCTTAAATCCTTTGAAATAAAGAACGTAACATTCATTTTTAGGAACTGTAGTGTACATACATTAAATATTCATTTCTCTAGTCATCTGACAGAGTCGTTAAAAGTTTATTCATAGTTTTTATTAAAAATACTTTGTTAGAATTTAATAATCAACAGAAGATTTCAAGTCTAAGGCTTTTTTATTCGTAAAGTGGTTCATTTTAATTTATATTAAATTAAGTGTGCAATAATTTTTGAAGTGTTTGTTCTATCATTCTACATTCAGATTTAAAGAAATAATTTTTTTGTGCCCAAATGTGTATTTTTAACATGTTTCGAATAGCTATATTTTATTAAAGATTTTTTTAAGTTTTTTTTAAAGATAGATGCAATACATGACATTATTTGAATATAAAACGTTTTATGTTGTAGTTTCATATAAAAATGCAGCCGAGAAATTAGGCAATATTTCTTTTTTAATTTAGCTTATTAATAACACACAGGACTAGCAAGGCATAAATAGACAAACATACAAATACATTTAACATAAAAGATAAGAAAATTATACATTACAGTTCTTATTATTTCGAGTCATGGCCACACAAACATCATATCAGCCTCTTCATTCTCTTGCACCCGACAACTTCTCTCCGAGGGAAAACAACACAACCAGCCACGCTACCACCGCCAACTGAACTTTTTACGGACCAGTTTTGTGCCGCGCCATCTACCGCAGACAACACAAACTACAAAGTCAAATTCCTTACAATTTGAAGCTTGATGTAACTTAAGCGCGTATCAGGAATATCCGCCACTGTCTCCTCCACACGCATACAAATCTCTATATTTTATCAGAGAAGAAAAAAGCATTTCGGATAAATTACAATCAGCGCGCATACGTAGCAATATTTGCTTGAGAAAGTGGAATAGATTCTTGAATACAATATCAAATGTAGTGACAAATTCAGAGAATGTAGTACAAAAACCAGAGTAAAATAATATTATTTTTAGAAATTTCATTCTTAAATTTGAATCAAAACGATGAACAGTTTGAATGCAATCATTGAAGTAAAACTCGTTGAATCAAAAATCTATTTTATTGCTATTTATTATTGTAATTGATATGAAAATGATATTTAGACGAAAAGGATGAAATTGAAACATTGGTAAATTATAATGAAAGATAGTCTGTTTCCCTGAATGAAACTCATAGAATTAAAGCAGGGCAAACGTATTAATAAAGTCTGATTCTATCCAACATAGAGAACATCTTGAATTGCGTCACTTTATCATAAATATTTCATAGTCAGATTTTTTTTAAATTTTAATTAAATCAAAGTAAAATTAAAAATATTTCATTGGAAAGAAACTGAAGAAAATTAAGCAAATGGAAATAGCTATTATATTTTTTGTTATATTAATCGCGCCCTTGGAATTTTTTTATTGGCTGTATATAAAGAGTCTGTGATCTTTAATCGTGATTGGATGACAAGGGCAACACGTAATAATTTCCACAAATTTTTAACTTCCTATGCTAAATCAGCAAATGAATGTTTGTTCATACGTGTATGCATGAAACAGTTCTAAGCAATGTTCGGAGATATATTCGATTGAACGTTGTGATTGAGTCTAACCACAAAACTGAAACTTTGCCAAAAGACAACCACCAGCTAAGCATCACCTAATAAGGCCTCAATGAATAAATTGATAAACTTAAGATAGTTAAAATATTATCACAGAAAACTTAGACGGACGAAAAAAGTATGTTTTCGGTGACGAAATCATTTATTTGTAATAACATCAACTTATTATCATCAAATAAAATAAAAAGAAAAACCTCCACAGGATTATAACATATTTTGCATAATTAATCACCATATTGATGTAAATTTCAATAATTCAAACAATAAGTTGCCCCAAAATTACTGACTCCTATATTTCTTCCTTCAAATTTTAAAAGGAAAATATTTTTATGAAATATTTTAATTTTTGAAAATTTTTATTTATTTTGTTGGGAATTTTATTAAGTACATCTACATCTAAAACAGAAAGAATAGAGGCCATAGGAACGCTCGAAGCGGATATATAGAGTTATTAAGACATTCTATCCACGAAATCGTGTCAAAAGAGATCAGGTTTAATTTGCCTAAGTTTAACGTTCCGTTTTCTAACAACTAGAAGAATATATTTTATCTCACTCTTGAGCCGGAAATCAGATGATGAGTTTAAGACTTTAAACCTTTGCGGTCAGGTGACTTTTTAGAACACTCAGATCAAGTTGACGCACTTTATGCGCCATCCCGTTTTTTCCAACTCTACGCTTATTTAATTAAACGCAACTTTATTTTTTATGACATTATAAAATTAGAGGTTGAATAGATGGATGATACAAATTTATGTTCGAGTTTGAGTTGCTATAATTCTTCGTGAACTGGATTTTTCTTCATGTTAGTCTCAGAATCACTTTCTCGGTCGCTGTAATCAGTCACTTCTCCATCGATATATAATGCATCAGATTCGCTCTCAGCTGGAATTTTCGTGCTTAATTCTTCCAAAAAATCCGAAGATTGCTCTTTAGAGATAATTTCCCGCCGTTTCATGATAGCCAGGTTGGCTTATGGAGAGCGTTTCATGCACTTTCAAGCGCGATCAGACCGAACCGACTGATTCATTGTCAAAGGAAACGATCGGAGCAAGTAGGAGGAATAATAATGCGAGGTTAGAGGGCAGGGGAACTCTCCACCTTCTATAGCTTTTACTCAGTTTATGGTACATACCCACTGGCGCACTCCATACGCCGTACCTGTCCGCAAAGAGTTAACCGGCATACTCACCTCTCATATCCTCACGCCACATCGATGGGAGGATATTCCCACACCAAACAGCACATTTTATTATGTCCCATGCCCATAAACGAGTACAACACGTGTCTTGGCGATATCGAGTTTGAAACCCAAACTCTCTGGTCCCGAAGCCGAGATCTGGCCACTGATCAACCACGGCTCAAAACCAGCAGACAATCATTAGTTAAAAAATGCGGAAGTGAACATTAAATATACTATAATCAGGTTCTAATTTTAGACTAAAATATTTACTTTTACATGTGTAAATTCTTTGTTTTTCTTCTATGCAATAACATTAACACGTAATTATTACGTATATTAAAAATAACATACTCTCTCTTGAATATATTATACATCAATAATTCTTGGATTTTTCCTACAATTGTTTTAGGTTTTTGCAACACTTCATAATGAGATTACAGATTAATTCGATAAACTCAGTGATCTCTATAACATTTCTTTGCTGAATTCAATTTGATATCATTTTGAATTTATCGCGCACTGACTGCATTATTAGAACAGAAATTTTTTAAATAATGCATTCAGTGTTTCTTGTGTTTTGACAAATAATTTTCTTTTACCAATTACAAAAAATTCTTATGGTATTCATCCGACAATTATAGACAAAATTAGATTACCATCAGTGGGAGAGCTATTCAAAGAATGACTTTTACTTATTATGTTGCAGTTAAAACTGAATTTTAAAAACTCCATTTAAAAAATTCCTGTCTGAAAATAACAACGAAGCTATTGAATGTAATACATAGGGTTATTGAAAATGACTCCTTAGAAAAGGTTTCTAAGGAGACTAAAGCCTTTGAGTTTAATAAAAAATCACGTCTTGCAAAAGGAAAGGCTCATCTTAGCATTCAGACCCGACATCAAGTTGAGTATGATCAATGAATCTTAAAAAGCTACTAAATATGTTAAAGAAAAGTAAATCTGAAGTTCAAAGCTTGGAATTGAATAAAAGCTCCCCTCTCTACTTTTCTACTGTTAAGACAGAGCTTGGGTTATTTTATGAAGAAAGGTGCTTTTACTACTTTCCTAATTCTCTAACGAGTGTTTAAAATATTCATGGTCGTTTATTTTCTAAAGCTTTGTTGGATTTTACTCTGGGTATTTTTAGAAAACAAGAAATGAAAAGTGTAGAGTGTGAATATATTTTGGTTTGCCTAACAAGGAAAGGAAGAACCTTTCATAAATGTCCATTTTACAAAATTACATTTAATTATAAAAAAGAATCAAACTGAACCAATCAAGAGTATTAAATTAAATTCTACGCTCGGAGTGCAAACCCTTTACTTTAATATAATGTATTTTCCAGTAAAATTTATAAAAAAGAGTAATTTTACATATGTGCACAATATATCTTGTGATTAAAATAAAACAATATTCGTTTACTTTTCATTACTTATTTCTTGATATTATTTTAGATTTCATTAAGTAAAACCTAAAATAAATTAATAAATCAATTATTTAAAGTATAAAAGTTTCCATGTATGTTATTTGGTTAGATATTTATAGGATATTTTTAAGTATTTATATTATTAGTTTAGTTTAAAAGATAAGAGCACCAGTTTACAGCATCAATACATATCTACAATACACCATTATTTGCTTGAAAATAACTATCTAATGGATATTTTTATAACATAATGATATTTCATTTAACGAATTTTGAAAATATCCGTATGAACATTTCATGAAATAAAAACGAATCCTTTTACGAGTTTTGCCTAAGTTTAGAGAATGCCCCATTTTTAGCACACACAGAGTTTGTTCATTAAAAAGTGAAACAATGAATTATAGTTAATAACTTTCAATATCAATTCTTGATGAAGTTCAGTATGATTTTTTGTTTATTCTTCTTATTATTAATATTTACTCTGTCTTGTCTTCTTCATTTATTACTTTGCATTATTTATTTATTTTCAACACTTCTTATAATTATCTTCCGTATTTATGTTTTAATTTTTTGTATGAAGAACTGCTTTACACGTACTGAATTGTTTCATATACTTACTTCTGCAAGCCTCTTGTTGTACATATGAGGTGAAAGAAGAGTTTCTGCTTTTTAATAACAAATAAATAAATCACAAAAGCTCGTTTCTTTGCTGTCTAAATTATTAATCGATCTATAATTCATCACCTTATAAATAAATTCATGTGGCCTTACATAGGATTAGAAAAATGTATGGATGCCAATTGAAAAATACTTGAGCTAATTAAAATCAAAGGTATAAACATAATTTTAGGTTTGAGATCTTTATGAAAGACAAGAAACAAATTTAAATTCGCTAAGATAAAGAATAAGAGATATTAAAATTTGCTGAACCTATTTTGTTATTTAAATAAAAAAATAAAAGATTTTTTCACTAGAATTTCGATAAAGTAGATAGTTCATTTATGTATTATCGAAAATTCCATGTTTTATAATCTATTTAATTGAACAAAACTATCTATTGAAAAAGTACAATATTTTGAAACGTGACTTTTAAAGATGATTACTATTTTTGAAAGAATTGATTTGATTTAAATGCAAAGGAAATAACTCTGATGCGTAAAAATGAAAATGAATATCATTTTACTTCTCAGGAAAGTAAATATTATATTTTCAGTCGGATTAAGTTTCAAAGATTTTTTTTTCCTTTTCATTCTGAAATAATTTTAATGAAAGTATTAAGTTACAAAAATAGTTATTACTTTTCAATATTATATTAATGTTTTTCGAATTAAACTTCTTCGTTACTTATATATAAAGTTTTTAAACTAATGAAAGAATTATTTATAACGCAAAATAAAGGCTAGGAATATTAAATAAAATTGAAATTTTTCTTATTTGTAGGAAAAATTAAATTTATTAATTTATGACGGGTTTTTTTTTCAGAATTCATAGTAATTAACTCACATTAATCAAAAAACTTTTTTACTTTTATAAAGTTTACATATTGCTGTTTCTAAAAAAAGATTTTAAAACTTGCTTAACAAATTCTATGCTTTAAAACTCGGCCATTCTCGATTAAAAAGACGCTACGTATACATGTAATGCAAGAGTAATAAATACAAGTAAATGAATAAAACAAATAAAAAATGTTTAAGAGATATTTAAAAAAATCATTAAACATTTTCTTGTGTTCTATTTTTAAAGTTTGGTCTTCTGTCTATTAATTTTGTATCTTTGTCACTGCAATTTTCCTGGTTGCTGCTGCGTTTGCGCGGAACAGATTAATTATTTGTATCATTGTTTTCTGTCTATCTTTTGTTTATTATTTTTGTACATACTCTATCAAGAGTAATAAATCATTCTCCCTTTCTCTGTAATGAAATTGATAAAGCAGTTGTGCTATTTAAAATAAGGTTTTAAAAAAGATACTCATTTTCAAAAACAGCAAGTGCATGATGCAATAAATAATAAAGGAGTAAGGGTCCTTTTTATGCAATGTTTTCTATGCAATCTTCTCTTCTTCCTTCTGACCGATTGGCTACATCATCCAAAAACGAAAACTTTGCAATAAAGTCTTTCGCTTAAATGCTAAGATTGATTGTCACAACAAAGTTAGTTCATGCCTTCCGGTTAAAGAATACCAAATTCTTCATCATCAAAGAAAATCCTTGTTGCTGCTGCATCTATGCCAGCCCGTGAAATGAAGAAAGCTTAAGTTCGAATTCCTTGCAGTTCAGACGAGAGAGAAGGGAATCAACAGAACATTTATTTTTGAAACTTTTTATCCCCTCGAGAGCTTTATTTAATAGGCAGTTTAGGTGGGATAATTTTTTGCTGTTTTTCATTTTACTTGTTAGTTTGCTACTCACTGAAGATAACCGCTTAAATGGGGCGTTTACGCGGAGGATTTGAAATTTTTTAGGAACGATTTCCTTTAGTTTCGGTTTTCATTTTGTTCTTGAAGTTTCCGCATAACTATCTGTTCTTCTATCGCTTGTGATTTCAGAATTTGCATGCAGTCTGAATTTTGAGTAATTTTTGGGAAATGGACCACTTGAAATTGGATAGTGGCTAAGCTTTTAGTATTTTATTCTTATTTTTCACTCCGATCGTTGTAGATTTTGTCCAAGAATAGTTGATGGTTTGTGTCTAACGTTTTTTTTTTCCTAATTGAAATTTTTCACATAATTTTTCAAAACATTTCCATTAATTTCATAGAAACCTAGAAATTAAAGTGGCTAATTAAAACATTATGGTGTACAATGTTCCTGCATCTTTCAACTCCTTTTTCATAGTAAATGGAATGCGTCGAAAAAAAAACCTTTTTCTATCTTTATGTCCTTTGAAATCAAGAAATCAACATTCATTTTTACAGAAAGCTTCAAAATTTTGTTTCTCTAAGATACTGACAGACTCGTTAAAAGTTTGTTAATTGTTCTTAGTGAAAATAATTTACGTTGAATTATAATTTAATAACCACCAGAAGTTTCAAAATCTAAGCTCTTTTTTCCTGAAGTGCTTTATATTAATTTACTCGTGCTATAACTTTAGAGGTATATATCGTATCACTCTATATTCAGATTTAAAGAACTAATCTCTTTGTGGCCAAATAAATATTTTTAACATGTTTCAAACAGATGCATTGAAGATATTTAAGGTAGATGCAATACTTGAAATTTAGTGAAATAGAAGCTTTTTGTCTATGTTCTTGCTCAGTCAGTTACAATCATTGCACATAACTAACCATGCACAAAAAGAAGCCCGCAATTAATATCATAGCTGCAAACAATTATATTATTTTTACAAAATTCATTCTTAACTTTGGATCAATCTTAAATTTTCATTCTTAATTTTGGAACAGTCTTAAATTCTCATTCTTAATTTTGGATCAATCTTAAATATTCATTCTTAATTTTGGATCAATCTTAAATTTTCATTCTTAAATTTGAATTTAATCCCTGAAGTAAAAGTCCTTGTAGCAAAGATTCAGTTTTATTGCTGTTTCTTAATGTTATTGATATCGAAAAAAGAATAAAATTGAAATAATGGAAAGTTGCAATGTACTATATTTTGGTTTCCAAAATGAAAGTGATAGCACTAGAGCTGTCCAAAGATTAATAAAGTATCATTCCATCCAACTGAGACAGCATCTTTAATAAAGTGACACCAGCATACATTTAACGTCAACACTGAAAAGAATTCAATTATATAATTCAGTAAAATGGGAAAATCTTTATGTTAGTCTTGGACTCTCTGCTTGACTTTGAGTCCGACTGCTTGGACTTAATGCTCTCTCCTATATAAAATTCAGACTTCACCAAGAGACGGCCACAATCTAACCGAACCATTCATTGAACCCCTAATAAGGATTCTAGGTGTTCTATGAACAAATTAATAAACGTTATTTCATATTCGATCAGATTGACACGAAAATATATTTTGGAAGTCAAAATAGTTTTTTTCTCTCGTGTGATGGCATTAACAGATTATCATCACCTTTAACTGCGCACGATTATAATATATTATGCATAATTAATTTCATTACATCTCACATACCGATTAATGTTTAATAACTGAAATGATATGTTGGGCCATAAATTAATGAATACTGTAATAAATCCTATAAATCAAGATTAAGGCCTTTATATATAAATATTGTTCAGCCAACAGTAATTAATTTTAAGGCTCTCAGATTAAATTATTTCAACACAGGAATATTATTACAATTTTATTGCCTGATTCTAAAAAAATATTACAGTTTTTTTTCCCTTTAACTCTATCGATACGGGACCGTCCCATACGTCCCTTCAAGCAAAAGACGATAGCCGTCCGAAATGTCCGAATGTCACTCAGAAATTTCCACCCCCTTTCGTCAAGTGTCATTGATTTCACACCCGCGGCGTGTGCTTTCTTCGTTAGAGTGGCTCGCCCCGATGTGTTTGGGGAAGAGGGGAGTTTTCTTACAATTCGGACACTGCTAGCTGTCATTGTGGTTCTTGAAGGGGAAAGTGAATTTCCCTTATCTTTGATAGAGGGGCTCGGACGTACACGTTCTTTGCGGTCCCTTTATTTCAATGGCCTTAGGAATCAGAGGGTTAAAGTATATTTAAAATCAACAACATGGTAGTAAAATATGTTCCCTCAACAATTTATTACACTTTTATATCAAACAGTAAGTCAGACAACAGTTCTGGATTTAAAACATCAATAGCACAATTTGAATTAATCAATATTATAGTAGATCTATAAAAAGAAAAAAGCTATAACTAGGGAATTAAAGAAAGGAGAGCCATACAAAAGCTATAAAACCGTGAAGACTGTTGAAAGATATTCTGGACTTGTCTCAAGATTTCAAACAGAGAATTTCATTTCTTTATGCACACATTCCGAGTCATCATTTCAAATGTGAAAATCTTCTTCGTGGTGATGCCTAAAATATTTTTTCAAGACAGTATTAAATATAGATATACAATTGTATTCTAGTTTAATAATCTTGACCTTTTTCCTTTCGCCCTGATA
>BGPR01043564.1:0-12902 GCA_013235015.1 Araneus ventricosus | reverse complement strand
ATGTAAAATAATAATTATTTACAGAGTATAGGTTCAGAATAAATGAGAGCAAAATTTGTAAATATCTAAATGAAGTCAATAGAGATTAAAAAGCCCGTCTAATAGACTGATTTCCGTTTGTGCTTATTTCTTTAGTTTCTGTTATAAATTTTTAAACAACTGATATTTTTTCCTTTCTTCATATTTATGCACAGTTAATTTGATAATTAATTTTTCTTCACATACATTATTTAATCAACGAATGAATTGTTTAAGAATATTTGATAATTTAATTTATCTTCACATACAATATTTAATAGACGGGTGACTTGTTCAAGAAAATTACGGATATATATTCTTAAATAATCGAAATTATATCTCAAGGCATGAAACTCGCATTATTTTAATTTTAACTTCATTCATTTAACAGTAATTGAGAGCTTTCGAAAATAATATACGATGGCTAAAATCGCGAAGAAAAAATAAAATAACACTAAGCACTATTTGGAGAATAAAATAACTCATTTTATTCAAACGCCTGAGGAAGCCGCGGTGGCCTAGTGGTAAGATGTCGGCTTTGGAGCAGCAGGGTTCTAGGCTCGAAACCTGGTTCCATGGAAGGGCCGTTGTGTGTTGGGCCTGCTGCACGCCAACGCATACGCAGGGGTCAAATGCCCTCCCGCTGGTGTGGTGCGGAAGCTTGGAGAGAGGGTTCCATCTCAGGTGTAGTCCTCATCATCTGACCGCGGTTCAAGATTAAGAGGTTCGTCCCAAAATAACCTTCGTGTTGCTTCAAAACGGGACTTTAATGTAACTAAACGAAACTGAAATGCTTGAGAGTATACATTTCCGTGCTTGTGGTCGAACGATTTTACCACATTCGGCACATCAAAAGAAACACCTGTTCAATAGTATTTTTAATGCTGTAGATGCCTTTGATGGTTTCAGATAACAAATGCTGCCCAATTTTTATCAATAAATTTTACACTTTTCATGATTTAATAGAGAAAAATAATTTGTTGTCAGTACCTGTGTTTGAATTTTACACAACGACACACCCCTGACTCCAAAGATAAAATCTCCGGTTTGCAGTTTGAATGAGCGTGCGTAGAAACTTTATTGAACAAAAAAACATTACAGACAGTGTTTAATCATGGAGGAAATACATGTGAAAATTACAAAAACGATTAAAAATGTGTATTTACATATGAAAAGAAAAACTCGCGAAGCAGAAAAAAAAACCTATTTTAAGACAGGTCCCAAAAGTTGGTTGCATCTATATACTTGTAGGAGGACTGATTAGGGTCCTAGGTATTGAACCTCTAGAGGGTCTTAGTCCATAAGTCTGAGGTCTTGGTGAAGGAGAGAAATCTGGGTCGGAATCGGATGAACTGGTTGCGTACGGTGGCTGTTTTATGAGGTTCTCATTTTCAGTGAGGAAAGATATGAGTTTAGCTATATTTATTCTTGATAGCTTATTTAATAGTAAGTGTTTCCACCAAAGTTGAGTATTTTCTACACTTGGTTTTGTAAAATGATAAGATAACGTCATGTGACAAGAAGTTGCAAAGTGGAAAGGGTCTCCATCTTCACTGAATGCAACTGAAACTCACTATTTTTAACAATTTTAATTAATCAGAAAAAAAGCATTTATGAAGTCCAATATATTTTAAATGTACGTATTAGCAGTAATTTTCTTTTGAACCATGCATTTTATCCTAAATTTATTTGTTTATGTTTTTGCTCAAAAATTCAAAAGACAAAGAGAAAAAATAATCATCACAAATAAAGAACATTTTTTCAAAATTATTTAGAAATTCTACTTATATTTAATTGTGATGTGATCTTTTCGTAATATAAGAAAATACCAACTCTAAAAACAATTTTTAAATAGAAAAGAAACATGATCAAGTTAACGAAAAAAATCTTAAAGAAGGTGAGACAGATTTCTTTCTGTCCTGATGGGGATCTTCCTATAGGGAAGACTTTAACCATAATCACAAACTGGGGAATTTTCCTTCTGGTGTTTTAAGTCATAGAATGCCAACTTTCAATGCGCGTTAAATTTATTTCATTCAGGTTTATTCAGATATAATGGTTTCTTTTTTTAGAATTGTAACCCGTTCACTGCAGCTAGCGCATATTAATCAAAAATCTCTTTTCACTTGTTCATAAAATTTACACATTGTTGTTTCCAGAAAAACTTTAAAAAAGATGTCTAACAAATTCCATGCTTTAAAACTCGGTCATGTTCGATTAAAAAAACACTACGTATGCATGTATTGCAAGAGTAATAAATCATTCTCCCATTCTCTGTAAACAAATCGATAAAGCGTTTAAGAAATCTCAAATAAAGTTTTCAAAAAGAGCTTCTTGTTGAAAAACACCCAGTGCATGGTACAAAAAAATAATAAAGGGGTAAGTGCCCTTTTCATTGCATATCAAATCACGTTCCCTACGCAATCTTCTCTTCGTTCTTCTGACCGATTAGCAACATCATTCAAAAACGAAAACCTCGCATTAAAGGTTGTCGCTTAAATGCTAAGATTCTTTGTCCCAGAAAGAAGTCAGTCATGCCTTCCGGTTAAAGAATAACAAAATCTTAAGCATCAAAGAAAGTCCTTCTTGCTGTTAAATATATTCCAACCCGTGAACTGAAGAAAGCTTCAGATCGAAATCCCTTGCAGCGCAGTTGAGAGAAAAGGGAATCTATGGGACATTTACTTTTACAACTTTTTATCCCCTTGAGCGCTTTTTTTAATAGGCAGTTAGCGGGGATAATTTTTTGATGTTTCTCATTTTACTTCTTAGTTTTGTACGAGCTGAAGATAACCGCTTAAATGGTGCGTTTA
The DNA here is from genome assembly GCA_013235015.1 of Araneus ventricosus. Lineage (NCBI taxonomy): Eukaryota > Metazoa > Arthropoda > Arachnida > Araneae > Araneidae > Araneus > Araneus ventricosus. The sequence goes on along the minus strand of BGPR01043564.1, from coordinate 10,071 downwards.
CGCAGAGGATCTGAAATTCTCTCGGACCGATTTCCTTTAGTTTAGGTTTTTATCTTGTTCTTGAAGTTTCTGCATAACTATTTGTTCTTTTATCGCATCTGATTTAAGAATTAGAATGTAGTCTCAATTTTTAGAAAATTGGCTACCACTTGAAATGGGAAATTGGCTACGCGATCAAGACTATTTTATTTTCAGTTTTTGGACCGATTGTTATATGCTTTTGGGAAGAACAGTAGATGGTTTACCGCTAATATTTATTTTCTATTTGTAGTTTATTCAAGAAAAATGGAAATCGCTTACTAACTAAAAAGAAACCTCTGGAGTTCGTCAAGCATTCTTAAGCTGATCTAGCATTACTGGCATTGAAATGAAATGGTAATGTAAGGTTTAATTTGGTTTGAGACAAAATTTATTACTTCAGAATTATGAAAGGTAAATACAGAAAGGTGAAGATATAATATGTGATGTTATTAATAAATCAGATGTCGTGTTTTACGGCTAGAAACTTCAAATGTAATGTATATGTTCTTTATTTTTAATAAACTTTTCGATGTAGATGAAATTGTTGAATGATATGCTCCATTTTAGGCAAAAGAGAAAAATATATCGGAATTTTTTATCGTAAATAATTTTTTCCCTAGCATAAAAAGTTCCAATAATTACATATGGACATGGACTTCTCAGTGGCTAAATAAAACCTTATGGTAGAAAATGTTTCTGATTTTTCAACTCTTTTTCAAAGAATATGCAATGTATTTCAACCTGAAGGTGATTTTTTTCTATCCTTAAATCCTTTGAAATAAAGAACGTAACATTCATTTTTAGGAACTGTAGTGTACATACATTAAATATTCATTTCTCTAGTCATCTGACAGAGTCGTTAAAAGTTTATTCATAGTTTTTATTAAAAATACTTTGTTAGAATTTAATAATCAACAGAAGATTTCAAGTCTAAGGCTTTTTTATTCGTAAAGTGGTTCATTTTAATTTATATTAAATTAAGTGTGCAATAATTTTTGAAGTGTTTGTTCTATCATTCTACATTCAGATTTAAAGAAATAATTTTTTTGTGCCCAAATGTGTATTTTTAACATGTTTCGAATAGCTATATTTTATTAAAGATTTTTTTAAGTTTTTTTTAAAGATAGATGCAATACATGACATTATTTGAATATAAAACGTTTTATGTTGTAGTTTCATATAAAAATGCAGCCGAGAAATTAGGCAATATTTCTTTTTTAATTTAGCTTATTAATAACACACAGGACTAGCAAGGCATAAATAGACAAACATACAAATACATTTAACATAAAAGATAAGAAAATTATACATTACAGTTCTTATTATTTCGAGTCATGGCCACACAAACATCATATCAGCCTCTTCATTCTCTTGCACCCGACAACTTCTCTCCGAGGGAAAACAACACAACCAGCCACGCTACCACCGCCAACTGAACTTTTTACGGACCAGTTTTGTGCCGCGCCATCTACCGCAGACAACACAAACTACAAAGTCAAATTCCTTACAATTTGAAGCTTGATGTAACTTAAGCGCGTATCAGGAATATCCGCCACTGTCTCCTCCACACGCATACAAATCTCTATATTTTATCAGAGAAGAAAAAAGCATTTCGGATAAATTACAATCAGCGCGCATACGTAGCAATATTTGCTTGAGAAAGTGGAATAGATTCTTGAATACAATATCAAATGTAGTGACAAATTCAGAGAATGTAGTACAAAAACCAGAGTAAAATAATATTATTTTTAGAAATTTCATTCTTAAATTTGAATCAAAACGATGAACAGTTTGAATGCAATCATTGAAGTAAAACTCGTTGAATCAAAAATCTATTTTATTGCTATTTATTATTGTAATTGATATGAAAATGATATTTAGACGAAAAGGATGAAATTGAAACATTGGTAAATTATAATGAAAGATAGTCTGTTTCCCTGAATGAAACTCATAGAATTAAAGCAGGGCAAACGTATTAATAAAGTCTGATTCTATCCAACATAGAGAACATCTTGAATTGCGTCACTTTATCATAAATATTTCATAGTCAGATTTTTTTTAAATTTTAATTAAATCAAAGTAAAATTAAAAATATTTCATTGGAAAGAAACTGAAGAAAATTAAGCAAATGGAAATAGCTATTATATTTTTTGTTATATTAATCGCGCCCTTGGAATTTTTTTATTGGCTGTATATAAAGAGTCTGTGATCTTTAATCGTGATTGGATGACAAGGGCAACACGTAATAATTTCCACAAATTTTTAACTTCCTATGCTAAATCAGCAAATGAATGTTTGTTCATACGTGTATGCATGAAACAGTTCTAAGCAATGTTCGGAGATATATTCGATTGAACGTTGTGATTGAGTCTAACCACAAAACTGAAACTTTGCCAAAAGACAACCACCAGCTAAGCATCACCTAATAAGGCCTCAATGAATAAATTGATAAACTTAAGATAGTTAAAATATTATCACAGAAAACTTAGACGGACGAAAAAAGTATGTTTTCGGTGACGAAATCATTTATTTGTAATAACATCAACTTATTATCATCAAATAAAATAAAAAGAAAAACCTCCACAGGATTATAACATATTTTGCATAATTAATCACCATATTGATGTAAATTTCAATAATTCAAACAATAAGTTGCCCCAAAATTACTGACTCCTATATTTCTTCCTTCAAATTTTAAAAGGAAAATATTTTTATGAAATATTTTAATTTTTGAAAATTTTTATTTATTTTGTTGGGAATTTTATTAAGTACATCTACATCTAAAACAGAAAGAATAGAGGCCATAGGAACGCTCGAAGCGGATATATAGAGTTATTAAGACATTCTATCCACGAAATCGTGTCAAAAGAGATCAGGTTTAATTTGCCTAAGTTTAACGTTCCGTTTTCTAACAACTAGAAGAATATATTTTATCTCACTCTTGAGCCGGAAATCAGATGATGAGTTTAAGACTTTAAACCTTTGCGGTCAGGTGACTTTTTAGAACACTCAGATCAAGTTGACGCACTTTATGCGCCATCCCGTTTTTTCCAACTCTACGCTTATTTAATTAAACGCAACTTTATTTTTTATGACATTATAAAATTAGAGGTTGAATAGATGGATGATACAAATTTATGTTCGAGTTTGAGTTGCTATAATTCTTCGTGAACTGGATTTTTCTTCATGTTAGTCTCAGAATCACTTTCTCGGTCGCTGTAATCAGTCACTTCTCCATCGATATATAATGCATCAGATTCGCTCTCAGCTGGAATTTTCGTGCTTAATTCTTCCAAAAAATCCGAAGATTGCTCTTTAGAGATAATTTCCCGCCGTTTCATGATAGCCAGGTTGGCTTATGGAGAGCGTTTCATGCACTTTCAAGCGCGATCAGACCGAACCGACTGATTCATTGTCAAAGGAAACGATCGGAGCAAGTAGGAGGAATAATAATGCGAGGTTAGAGGGCAGGGGAACTCTCCACCTTCTATAGCTTTTACTCAGTTTATGGTACATACCCACTGGCGCACTCCATACGCCGTACCTGTCCGCAAAGAGTTAACCGGCATACTCACCTCTCATATCCTCACGCCACATCGATGGGAGGATATTCCCACACCAAACAGCACATTTTATTATGTCCCATGCCCATAAACGAGTACAACACGTGTCTTGGCGATATCGAGTTTGAAACCCAAACTCTCTGGTCCCGAAGCCGAGATCTGGCCACTGATCAACCACGGCTCAAAACCAGCAGACAATCATTAGTTAAAAAATGCGGAAGTGAACATTAAATATACTATAATCAGGTTCTAATTTTAGACTAAAATATTTACTTTTACATGTGTAAATTCTTTGTTTTTCTTCTATGCAATAACATTAACACGTAATTATTACGTATATTAAAAATAACATACTCTCTCTTGAATATATTATACATCAATAATTCTTGGATTTTTCCTACAATTGTTTTAGGTTTTTGCAACACTTCATAATGAGATTACAGATTAATTCGATAAACTCAGTGATCTCTATAACATTTCTTTGCTGAATTCAATTTGATATCATTTTGAATTTATCGCGCACTGACTGCATTATTAGAACAGAAATTTTTTAAATAATGCATTCAGTGTTTCTTGTGTTTTGACAAATAATTTTCTTTTACCAATTACAAAAAATTCTTATGGTATTCATCCGACAATTATAGACAAAATTAGATTACCATCAGTGGGAGAGCTATTCAAAGAATGACTTTTACTTATTATGTTGCAGTTAAAACTGAATTTTAAAAACTCCATTTAAAAAATTCCTGTCTGAAAATAACAACGAAGCTATTGAATGTAATACATAGGGTTATTGAAAATGACTCCTTAGAAAAGGTTTCTAAGGAGACTAAAGCCTTTGAGTTTAATAAAAAATCACGTCTTGCAAAAGGAAAGGCTCATCTTAGCATTCAGACCCGACATCAAGTTGAGTATGATCAATGAATCTTAAAAAGCTACTAAATATGTTAAAGAAAAGTAAATCTGAAGTTCAAAGCTTGGAATTGAATAAAAGCTCCCCTCTCTACTTTTCTACTGTTAAGACAGAGCTTGGGTTATTTTATGAAGAAAGGTGCTTTTACTACTTTCCTAATTCTCTAACGAGTGTTTAAAATATTCATGGTCGTTTATTTTCTAAAGCTTTGTTGGATTTTACTCTGGGTATTTTTAGAAAACAAGAAATGAAAAGTGTAGAGTGTGAATATATTTTGGTTTGCCTAACAAGGAAAGGAAGAACCTTTCATAAATGTCCATTTTACAAAATTACATTTAATTATAAAAAAGAATCAAACTGAACCAATCAAGAGTATTAAATTAAATTCTACGCTCGGAGTGCAAACCCTTTACTTTAATATAATGTATTTTCCAGTAAAATTTATAAAAAAGAGTAATTTTACATATGTGCACAATATATCTTGTGATTAAAATAAAACAATATTCGTTTACTTTTCATTACTTATTTCTTGATATTATTTTAGATTTCATTAAGTAAAACCTAAAATAAATTAATAAATCAATTATTTAAAGTATAAAAGTTTCCATGTATGTTATTTGGTTAGATATTTATAGGATATTTTTAAGTATTTATATTATTAGTTTAGTTTAAAAGATAAGAGCACCAGTTTACAGCATCAATACATATCTACAATACACCATTATTTGCTTGAAAATAACTATCTAATGGATATTTTTATAACATAATGATATTTCATTTAACGAATTTTGAAAATATCCGTATGAACATTTCATGAAATAAAAACGAATCCTTTTACGAGTTTTGCCTAAGTTTAGAGAATGCCCCATTTTTAGCACACACAGAGTTTGTTCATTAAAAAGTGAAACAATGAATTATAGTTAATAACTTTCAATATCAATTCTTGATGAAGTTCAGTATGATTTTTTGTTTATTCTTCTTATTATTAATATTTACTCTGTCTTGTCTTCTTCATTTATTACTTTGCATTATTTATTTATTTTCAACACTTCTTATAATTATCTTCCGTATTTATGTTTTAATTTTTTGTATGAAGAACTGCTTTACACGTACTGAATTGTTTCATATACTTACTTCTGCAAGCCTCTTGTTGTACATATGAGGTGAAAGAAGAGTTTCTGCTTTTTAATAACAAATAAATAAATCACAAAAGCTCGTTTCTTTGCTGTCTAAATTATTAATCGATCTATAATTCATCACCTTATAAATAAATTCATGTGGCCTTACATAGGATTAGAAAAATGTATGGATGCCAATTGAAAAATACTTGAGCTAATTAAAATCAAAGGTATAAACATAATTTTAGGTTTGAGATCTTTATGAAAGACAAGAAACAAATTTAAATTCGCTAAGATAAAGAATAAGAGATATTAAAATTTGCTGAACCTATTTTGTTATTTAAATAAAAAAATAAAAGATTTTTTCACTAGAATTTCGATAAAGTAGATAGTTCATTTATGTATTATCGAAAATTCCATGTTTTATAATCTATTTAATTGAACAAAACTATCTATTGAAAAAGTACAATATTTTGAAACGTGACTTTTAAAGATGATTACTATTTTTGAAAGAATTGATTTGATTTAAATGCAAAGGAAATAACTCTGATGCGTAAAAATGAAAATGAATATCATTTTACTTCTCAGGAAAGTAAATATTATATTTTCAGTCGGATTAAGTTTCAAAGATTTTTTTTTCCTTTTCATTCTGAAATAATTTTAATGAAAGTATTAAGTTACAAAAATAGTTATTACTTTTCAATATTATATTAATGTTTTTCGAATTAAACTTCTTCGTTACTTATATATAAAGTTTTTAAACTAATGAAAGAATTATTTATAACGCAAAATAAAGGCTAGGAATATTAAATAAAATTGAAATTTTTCTTATTTGTAGGAAAAATTAAATTTATTAATTTATGACGGGTTTTTTTTTCAGAATTCATAGTAATTAACTCACATTAATCAAAAAACTTTTTTACTTTTATAAAGTTTACATATTGCTGTTTCTAAAAAAAGATTTTAAAACTTGCTTAACAAATTCTATGCTTTAAAACTCGGCCATTCTCGATTAAAAAGACGCTACGTATACATGTAATGCAAGAGTAATAAATACAAGTAAATGAATAAAACAAATAAAAAATGTTTAAGAGATATTTAAAAAAATCATTAAACATTTTCTTGTGTTCTATTTTTAAAGTTTGGTCTTCTGTCTATTAATTTTGTATCTTTGTCACTGCAATTTTCCTGGTTGCTGCTGCGTTTGCGCGGAACAGATTAATTATTTGTATCATTGTTTTCTGTCTATCTTTTGTTTATTATTTTTGTACATACTCTATCAAGAGTAATAAATCATTCTCCCTTTCTCTGTAATGAAATTGATAAAGCAGTTGTGCTATTTAAAATAAGGTTTTAAAAAAGATACTCATTTTCAAAAACAGCAAGTGCATGATGCAATAAATAATAAAGGAGTAAGGGTCCTTTTTATGCAATGTTTTCTATGCAATCTTCTCTTCTTCCTTCTGACCGATTGGCTACATCATCCAAAAACGAAAACTTTGCAATAAAGTCTTTCGCTTAAATGCTAAGATTGATTGTCACAACAAAGTTAGTTCATGCCTTCCGGTTAAAGAATACCAAATTCTTCATCATCAAAGAAAATCCTTGTTGCTGCTGCATCTATGCCAGCCCGTGAAATGAAGAAAGCTTAAGTTCGAATTCCTTGCAGTTCAGACGAGAGAGAAGGGAATCAACAGAACATTTATTTTTGAAACTTTTTATCCCCTCGAGAGCTTTATTTAATAGGCAGTTTAGGTGGGATAATTTTTTGCTGTTTTTCATTTTACTTGTTAGTTTGCTACTCACTGAAGATAACCGCTTAAATGGGGCGTTTACGCGGAGGATTTGAAATTTTTTAGGAACGATTTCCTTTAGTTTCGGTTTTCATTTTGTTCTTGAAGTTTCCGCATAACTATCTGTTCTTCTATCGCTTGTGATTTCAGAATTTGCATGCAGTCTGAATTTTGAGTAATTTTTGGGAAATGGACCACTTGAAATTGGATAGTGGCTAAGCTTTTAGTATTTTATTCTTATTTTTCACTCCGATCGTTGTAGATTTTGTCCAAGAATAGTTGATGGTTTGTGTCTAACGTTTTTTTTTTCCTAATTGAAATTTTTCACATAATTTTTCAAAACATTTCCATTAATTTCATAGAAACCTAGAAATTAAAGTGGCTAATTAAAACATTATGGTGTACAATGTTCCTGCATCTTTCAACTCCTTTTTCATAGTAAATGGAATGCGTCGAAAAAAAAACCTTTTTCTATCTTTATGTCCTTTGAAATCAAGAAATCAACATTCATTTTTACAGAAAGCTTCAAAATTTTGTTTCTCTAAGATACTGACAGACTCGTTAAAAGTTTGTTAATTGTTCTTAGTGAAAATAATTTACGTTGAATTATAATTTAATAACCACCAGAAGTTTCAAAATCTAAGCTCTTTTTTCCTGAAGTGCTTTATATTAATTTACTCGTGCTATAACTTTAGAGGTATATATCGTATCACTCTATATTCAGATTTAAAGAACTAATCTCTTTGTGGCCAAATAAATATTTTTAACATGTTTCAAACAGATGCATTGAAGATATTTAAGGTAGATGCAATACTTGAAATTTAGTGAAATAGAAGCTTTTTGTCTATGTTCTTGCTCAGTCAGTTACAATCATTGCACATAACTAACCATGCACAAAAAGAAGCCCGCAATTAATATCATAGCTGCAAACAATTATATTATTTTTACAAAATTCATTCTTAACTTTGGATCAATCTTAAATTTTCATTCTTAATTTTGGAACAGTCTTAAATTCTCATTCTTAATTTTGGATCAATCTTAAATATTCATTCTTAATTTTGGATCAATCTTAAATTTTCATTCTTAAATTTGAATTTAATCCCTGAAGTAAAAGTCCTTGTAGCAAAGATTCAGTTTTATTGCTGTTTCTTAATGTTATTGATATCGAAAAAAGAATAAAATTGAAATAATGGAAAGTTGCAATGTACTATATTTTGGTTTCCAAAATGAAAGTGATAGCACTAGAGCTGTCCAAAGATTAATAAAGTATCATTCCATCCAACTGAGACAGCATCTTTAATAAAGTGACACCAGCATACATTTAACGTCAACACTGAAAAGAATTCAATTATATAATTCAGTAAAATGGGAAAATCTTTATGTTAGTCTTGGACTCTCTGCTTGACTTTGAGTCCGACTGCTTGGACTTAATGCTCTCTCCTATATAAAATTCAGACTTCACCAAGAGACGGCCACAATCTAACCGAACCATTCATTGAACCCCTAATAAGGATTCTAGGTGTTCTATGAACAAATTAATAAACGTTATTTCATATTCGATCAGATTGACACGAAAATATATTTTGGAAGTCAAAATAGTTTTTTTCTCTCGTGTGATGGCATTAACAGATTATCATCACCTTTAACTGCGCACGATTATAATATATTATGCATAATTAATTTCATTACATCTCACATACCGATTAATGTTTAATAACTGAAATGATATGTTGGGCCATAAATTAATGAATACTGTAATAAATCCTATAAATCAAGATTAAGGCCTTTATATATAAATATTGTTCAGCCAACAGTAATTAATTTTAAGGCTCTCAGATTAAATTATTTCAACACAGGAATATTATTACAATTTTATTGCCTGATTCTAAAAAAATATTACAGTTTTTTTTCCCTTTAACTCTATCGATACGGGACCGTCCCATACGTCCCTTCAAGCAAAAGACGATAGCCGTCCGAAATGTCCGAATGTCACTCAGAAATTTCCACCCCCTTTCGTCAAGTGTCATTGATTTCACACCCGCGGCGTGTGCTTTCTTCGTTAGAGTGGCTCGCCCCGATGTGTTTGGGGAAGAGGGGAGTTTTCTTACAATTCGGACACTGCTAGCTGTCATTGTGGTTCTTGAAGGGGAAAGTGAATTTCCCTTATCTTTGATAGAGGGGCTCGGACGTACACGTTCTTTGCGGTCCCTTTATTTCAATGGCCTTAGGAATCAGAGGGTTAAAGTATATTTAAAATCAACAACATGGTAGTAAAATATGTTCCCTCAACAATTTATTACACTTTTATATCAAACAGTAAGTCAGACAACAGTTCTGGATTTAAAACATCAATAGCACAATTTGAATTAATCAATATTATAGTAGATCTATAAAAAGAAAAAAGCTATAACTAGGGAATTAAAGAAAGGAGAGCCATACAAAAGCTATAAAACCGTGAAGACTGTTGAAAGATATTCTGGACTTGTCTCAAGATTTCAAACAGAGAATTTCATTTCTTTATGCACACATTCCGAGTCATCATTTCAAATGTGAAAATCTTCTTCGTGGTGATGCCTAAAATATTTTTTCAAGACAGTATTAAATATAGATATACAATTGTATTCTAGTTTAATAATCTTGACCTTTTTCCTTTCGCCCTGATA
>BGPR01043563.1:1410-12903 GCA_013235015.1 Araneus ventricosus | reverse complement strand
TCCTAAGCACTGATATTTACCAAAACATTGATATTTCAATGTCCACGCAGCAGATCTGGACCTGGAACCTCTACGGCGTGCGCAAAGACGTAATTGAGTCGGGAATAACTAAGGTTAAGGGCCTTATGAATTCGCGGAACGATTCGTCGTGCGATAGCGAGCATTAATCACATTATTAATCATGCCTGGCGGTACGCGGAAGAGTTTCCTAGGGGGACTTGACACGGCCCTCCAACGTCCATTGATGAGCAATTTGCATAAGCAGAGCTGGGATGATAACCGGACCAGCACGTGCGACCCCCTGCTCACCCGCGGCTAGGCCGTGTCTCTTTGCCTCCACTAATTTCTGGCTCCTGGAATGCCGAGCTGGGTTCATTGCCATAGAGTCTTCGAGTAGCGATATTGGTTTGCCTGCTCTGTTTGGAGAATAAGCGACAGAAATTGTTACATTTGGTTACTGTTTGGAAGAATGGAGAATAAACGACAGAAATTGATACGTTTGGTTTGTATTTGGAAGTATAGAGAATAAGCGACAAATATTGACATTTGGTCTCTGTTTCGAAATATAGAGAATAAATGACAGAAATTGATACGATTGGTTTCTATTTGGAAGAATGGAGAATAAACGACATAAATGATACGATTGGTTTCTATTTGGAAGTATAGAGAATAAGCGACAAATATTGACATTTCGTCTCTGTTTGGAAGTATAGAGAATAAACGACAGAAATTAATTCGATTGGTTTCTATTTGGAAGTATAGCGAATAAGTGACAGATATTGACATTTGGTCACTGTTTGGAAGTATAGAGAATAAGAGACAGATATTGATACGTTTGGTGACTAGTGCATCAAGGTATCAGTCGGATTCTACAATACAGAGAATTCGAGATAGACAGAACGCGCGCGCGCGCGCGTATCTTGAAGGTGAAAACGGGAAGAATGGTTTACAGTATCTTACAGGTAAGAGAGCTCAAACCATTTTTTACAGTAAGGCACTGTAGTGGATGAATTATAGCATGCGCACTATTTAATTTTTGTGAATATCTTTCTATTTTACATACTTATTATTATTATATTTCATTTTATTTTTCATTTAATTTTATTGGCAAAGTTTTTAAAAATTCCTAGAATTTTTTCTTAATATTTTAGTATGATGATTGTCCATTGTGCTAAAAATTTTGAAATAAATGTAAATTCAGATTAAGAATTTGCAATTTTTTATTTGATGTTCTAAACAAACTTTCGTTGCTTCTATCGTGATAACAGCAATAAGGAGACAACAACATAAAGATATTTTATAATGATGGTCATTTAATTTGAATAAAAGACCAGAACAGGAGCCATGAGGATGTGTTTGTTAAATTTAATTGCTTTGATAATTTCTCTTTTATAAAATTTTTAACAACTTTTCTGATGACTTGAATATTCTTGAATTTGTCTTTTAATATTATTAAGATTAAGTGAGTACAACTTTTTATTTATTTGTTTGATTGACGATATTGTGTGTCATGCAATGTTCTAAATTGAAATTTCTGCAGTGTACATTTCCTTCTTAATAAATTAAGGAAAAATGAATTTTACATTTTTTTCTTTCGATATCACTTTAAAAATTTTCCCAAATAATAATAAAAAGTAAACATTTGGAGAAAAATAAAGGACATGAAAAACTGTTTATGAAAGATGACTGAAAAGTAATTTACTTTAACCAGTTATTTGATAAATTTCTGTGATGTGTTTTAAAATAAGATGATTTTCTGAATTATCATAACTTAGCAATATTGAAGAATTTCCGACTTATCGCGCTGACGAAATTGTGCTGCCACAATCTGCTTGTGATTTCGTTTCATCTAAGAAAATGAGAGAATGGCTGAGAAATCTGGTATTTCACAGTATTTAATACATATGTAAATATCTGTGAATTTAAAAGAATTACAGGATATTTAACGATTATTCATTTGTTCTTTTACTCAGTTTTACAGTTGTGATTTTACATTGGGGCCGTCCACAAATGATGTCACGCTTGGAGGGGGGAGGAGACTCGTGAAATTGTGACAGTTTGTGACAAGGGAGAGGGAAGAGGTAACAAGAAGTGTGACATCAAACATTTTGGTTTAAATAGAAACATTTAAAATCAGCAGATTAAATTTTGAAATTACCAGAATTTGAGGGTATTTTTTAATCGGGGCTAAAACAACAAACAACCTTTCATAGATTTTTTCAATTTATATTCTTTCTTTTTCGAAAAGGAATCTAGTATGTTCTGAGAATATAGCAGCAGAAATTTTCACCACCAGGAAGAAAACTTCCGCTCACAAATGTCATTAAAACACATAGTTAAAGTTTAAAAATAAAATTAAAATATGATCTATAGTAGTACGAGCCTGAACTGCAAGTATATGTTTATGTAATATAGCGTGACACGTGACAAGAGGGAAGGAGGGGGTATGGGTAGCGTGAGACTTTGTGACAAACGGGGAGGGTGTCAAAAATATTGGTGCGGTGACATCATTTATGGAGCCGACAGCCCCATTGATATTTCCAACAAATGGTTTGAAACTCTTTTTTTTTTGTCCAAAATATATTCAATACTCACGATACCCCACTTTTAGATTTTTTTATGAACACGTTAAATATAATGGAAACCAAAATTTGATTATTTCCAGAATTAACATAGCAAATATAAAAAACAATACTAAAGTAAAACCGTTTGCAAAACGGAGATCTTTTCATTAGGCCATCGCATTCTTCCCCCCCCCCCCCACACACACTGGCCCCAAGGGAAAAACCGTGAGTGTTTCAGAGAATTCAACAATCTTAGATCACAAAATAACTTAATGTACATAGACTCTTTCATTAGCTTAATTTATATATAAATCTAAAATGATGTATTGAAGTAAAATTGCTTACAAAACGGAGACTTTTCAACTAGCCATCGCAGTCCCCCACACACTACCCTGCTGGCCCAAGGAAAACTAAAAGTTTGGGAGAAGAGAATTCAACAATTCCAGATGGACTACAACCTATCGTGGTTATTATAGACTTTCATTAGCTTAATTCTATATATAAAATCTAAACATGTAATAGTAAAATTGTTTACAAAAACGGAGACTCTTCATCAGGCCAGTCCCCCCCCACACACACACTTCGGCCCAAGGGAAAAATCCATAGGTGCTTCAGAGAATTCAACAATTCAGATGGATCACAAAATAACTTATGTGGCCATTATAGACCTTCATTAGCTTAATTCTATATAAATTCAAAATGATGTATTAAAGTAAATTGCTTGCAAAAAACGGAGAGACCTTCATTAGGCCAATGTGTCCCCCCCCACACAATACCCCCCTGGCCTAAGAAAAAAATCCATAGTGCTTCAGAGAAGAGAATCAACAATTCCCAGATGATCACAGTCATCCTATTTCCGTATTATTATAGACTCTTCCATTAGCTTAATTTATATATAAATCTAAAATGATGTATTGAAGTAAAATTGCTTGCAAAACGGAGACTTTTCATTAGGCCATCGCAGTCCCCTCCATAAAACACTTCGGCCCAAGGGAAAAAACCGTACGTGCTTCAGAGAAGAGAATTCAACAATTTGGATGGATCAAATAACTTATCATATTATTATAGACTGTTTCATTAGCTTAATTTATATATAAATCTGAAATGACGTATTGAATTAAAATTGCTTACAAAACGGAGACTTTTCATTGAGCCATCGCAGTCCCCCCCCCCCACTTCGAACCAAGGGAAAAAACCGTGAGTGTTTCAGAGAAAAGAATTCAACAATTCCAGATGGATCACAAATAACTTTATCATTACTATTACAGACTCTTCATTAGTTCTATATATAAATTTAAAATGATGTATTAAGTAAAATTGCTTGCAAACGGAGACTTTTCATTAGGTTATCAGTCCCTCCCCTCACACTTCGGGCCCAAGGGAAAACTGTATTTAGAGAAAAGCACTTAACAATTCCAGATGGATCACAAAACTTACTACATTATTAGACTTTCTATTAGTTTAATTTATATAAATCTAAAAATGATGTATTGAATTAAAATTGCTTACAAAACGGAGATTTTTCATTGAGCCACGTAGCCCCCCCCCCCCCCCACTTCGAACCAAGGGAAAAAACCGTGAGTGTTTCAGAGAAAAGAATTCAACAATTCCAGATGCATCACAAATAACTTATCATATTATTACAGACTCTTTCATTAGCTTAATTTATATATAAATCTAAAATGATGTATTGAAGTAAAATTGCTTACAAAACGGAGACTTTTCATTAGGCCATCGCAGTCCCCCCCCATACAAAACACTTCGGCCCAAGGGAAAAACCCATAGGTGCTTCAGTAGAGAAGAGAATTCAACAATTCCAGATGGATCACAAATAACTTATCACATTATTATAGACTCTTTCATTAGCTTAATTTATAAATCTAAAATGATGTAATAGCAAAATTGCTTACAAAACAAATATCTTTCATTAGGCCATCGCAGTCCCCCCCACACAATACATACTTCGGCCTGGAAACTGTAGGTGCTTCAGAGAAAAGAATTCAACAATTTGATTGCCAACTTATTGTATTATTATAGACTGTTTCATTAGCTTAATTTATATATAAATCTGAAATGATGTATTGAATTGGTAAATTGTTTACAAACGGAGAGACTTCTTCATTGAGCCATCGCAGTCCCCTCCCACTTCAGAACCAAGGGAAAAATGTGAGTGTTTCAGAGAAAGAATTCAACAATTCCAGATGGATCACAAATAATCTCATTTCATTATTATAGACTCTTCATTAGCTTAATTTATATATAACTCCAAATGATGTATTGAAGTAAATTGCTTGCAAAACGAGACTTTCATTAGCTATCAAAATTTCTCCCCCTCACACACTTTCGCCCAAGGGGAAACCGTGAGTGCGTTTCTGTGAGAAAAGAATTCACACCTGATGGATCACAAAAAACTTATCATACAGATCTCTTTTCATTAGCTTAATTTATATATAAATTCCAAAAATGATGGCTGAATTAAAATTGCTTACAAAACTGGAGAGTTTTATTGAGCTATCAAAGTCCCCCCCCCCCCAATTCTGAACCACAAGGAAAACTGTGAGTGTTTCAGGAGAATTCAACAACCCAGATGCATCACAAATAACTTATCATACATTACAGACTCTTTCATTGCTTAATCTTATATATAAATCCAAATGATGTACACTAAATTACGCATAAAACGGAGACTTTCATTGAGCCACTGCAGTCCCCAATTTCGGAACTACAAGGGAAAAAAACTGTGAGTGTTTGTAGAGAAAAGAATTCAACAATCAGAGCTTTAAATAACTTATCACATTATTATATAGACCTTTCATTAGCTTGTCTATATATAGAATATCGACCTGTTTTTCCAATGACTGCATGGAATCCACAAATTACTGTTTTAGTTAGGAAGTTGGTCCATTTACCACTTGAGACCCTATTCTTACTATTTCTTATTATATGCATCCTTACTCATATTCATCCACTCCCAAATATCTTCATGATGCAATCTTTCTCGTAATGCACAAATTCTCACATAATCATCATAGCTCTCGTTAACGATAAATGCTAACGCTATCATCATCCCAGATGAGAAGAAATTAGAGACTTCCACACTTTCCCTTGCTTGTCAGAGTACTTAACAGGTGCGTCGAATTGTTATGATTGAGATGAGTCAAGCTATATATAATCTTGATTTATTGGTAAGAGGTGTCCACCTTTATCTGAGATTCCTGAGTTTAATTTAAAAATTTGATTCTTCTAATGTTAAAATCATACTCGAATTTTAAGGAGTTGCTTGTAAGTGGAAACCATGCTTTGAACTTCTAAAGCAGTGGAGAAACCAGGGGGGCGGGGCTATGGGGCTGCAGCTCCTCCCAGAGCTAAACCAGAATTCTTGATTTCATTTAAAACCATTTCAACTGTTTTTCTTAATTTCCCTTTCTTTAAAAAATAATAAAAACGTGACAACATTGCTTTCTGGCTTGACAGGCTCGAAAATTTTCCTACTTTTCTAGTCATTCCACTTGTACTTGCAGCAGTGGCGAATCTGGGATTCGGGTCTGGGGGGGGGGATGAGGTCATAAAAACTTTGTATCGTCGTGACGAATGTCAAACCTCAAGGCTGAAGTAAACCAAAACACTTTAACTTTACAGACTTTATTCACCTGACAATAAGAATCATAAAAAACAATACAATACTTTCGATAATTCAATAAAAATTACAATGAAATAACTAGTCAAAAAGTGTCTTCGACGGCGTCAAAACTACAAGTACGAGTAGAATGACTACAAAATTAGGAAAATGTTTGGGCCTTTCAAGCCAGAAAGTAATGTTGAAATGTTTTAATTATTTTTTAAAAAGAGGGAAATTAAGAAAAAACAGTTGTAATACTGTTGAATAAAATCAAGAATTCTGGCTTGGCTCTGGGGAAGGGGACTGTAGCCCGATAGCCCCCTGGATTCGCCACTGACTTGTATCGTTGAAGCGGTCCAAAACATTTTTTGGCTACTTATTTCATTGTATTTTTTAATAAATTATCGAAAGTATTGTAGTGTTCTTTATGATTCTTATTGTAAGGTGAGCAAAATCTGTATAGTTAAAGTGTTTTGGTTTGCATAAGGTTTGACATTCGTCACGGCGATACAAAATTTTTATGTCCTGAGCCCCCCGACTCAAATCCTGGATTCGCCACTGTTCTAAAGAAAGTTTTGAAACCTGCTAGTGGTTTCATTCTTTACTGGAAAATGAAGCTACTGTGAGAATTTTGTTATCGAATAATTCTGTTCTGAATCTTATTAAAGTATATTCGATAACAGATGAATGTGCAGGTTGTTCAAAAAGTATCTTTACACTTTAAAAAAATTCATTAATGGGAATTGGAACCCTAAGTCCGTTAACCCTAACCCTATTACTTCGATGTATCTTTTCTCAAAATCTGTTATAGATTCATTTTTGGAATTTTTTATAAAGGTAAAGTACATCTTTCTCATTATACTGAAATGAGCTTTTTGAAAAAAACTTGAAAGTTTATTTTTTATAATTTTTTTTGTGTCAAAATAGGGTAAAATTTCACTATGTTTAATTCAATATTTTGTAAATTTGTAAAAAATTACAAATTAACCAAAAGCTCATTTCAATATAATGAGAATGGTGTACTTTACTAGAATGAAGAGTTTCAAACATGTATCTATAACAGATTTTGAGACGAAGTACATCGAAATGGCCAATTTCACATTTTTTGTTTTGACACAAAAAAATGTGTAAAAAATAAATTCTTGGCTTTAAAATAAAATCATTTCAGTATAATGAGAATGGTGTAGTTTACTTGCATAAAAAATTTCAAACATGAATCTATAACAGGTTTTGAGAAAAGATACATCGAAGTAACAAGGTTAGGGTTAACGGACTTGGGGTTCCAACTTTTCTTAAATATATATAAATTAGCAACGATGTTCCTTTCCGGTTTTTCAATCAGTAATTTACACTTTAAAAAATCTCTAAAAATAGATTAACAATGATATACTCTTCCTGTTTTTTTTTAATAAATAAAGTTTCGAATTTTTTTTCAATGAAGTGAGTACTGAATGGGAATCATTCTCGTTTCAATATGGTTTCTCCGCGGGAAATAGCGTACGTTGTGCGTGGTTTATCGAATTTATCTGTAGCGCAGGTAGAGTTTTAATCTCGGAAATTTGAAATCCGCCTTCAAGATCGTCAATTTATGAAGGGCATAACAGATTTAGGACGATGCGTCGGTTCTCCAATGTATCAGAGAATATGATTTGAAGTCTCTTACTGATTCGACATGTTACGTGCGAATTCTATTGCCCACATTGAAATGTAAACATTGTAAAAAATTGTGTGTGTCTGAGCATAGTAAAAAAAAACTTTGTTCTCTTTTAATAATTTTTAAAAGTGCACAGATACTTTTTGCAAGTGCATATCGTTGTTGGTTCTCTTTTAATAATTTTTAAAAGTGCACAGATACTTTTCGCAAGTGCATATCGTTGTTAATTCTCTGTTAATAATTTTTAAAAGTGCACAGATACTTTTCGCAAGTGCATGTCGTTGTTATTTCTCTGTTAATAATTTTTATTAAAATTATGTGTGTCTGAACATAGTAGAAAAAAAACTTTGTTGTCATTTCAGTCAAATACAAAAATTCGCAAGTGCATATCTTTGTTTGTTCTCTTTTAATAATTTTTAAAAGTGCACAGATACTTTTCGGATAAAATTATATACTTCACTTAGATATTCACTTAGGTGTAAGAAATAATATTGCTTCGCAGTAACACTCAGGATGAAAAATATATAATCACACACTACTCAAGATTACGTTGGAAGTTACTTTTTGAACATTATATCTTAGATAAGTTTGTTTTGGAAAATCCCTTAAGCCCTTTGGCGGAGGGAAAAAACAGGTGAAAGGGGAAGAAAAGGTAAGAAAAATTTTCCCTCGCTCGATAGGGGATCTTGGGAAGAAATAGTTTTGGAAACTTGACTAGACATAGTCTAGACGTCTTGCGAACGGATAAAGAAAGCATAGAGGTCCATTTAGCGTGTGGTTAAAGTTGTTTTTGCTTTGTCCTTTTATACTTTGTAATGCTTTTTGCTGTGTGTTTTGTAAAAAAAATTCAAACTTTTCGCCTGCAGTAAAATGCATGGATATTATCCACTTGTAATTATTTTTCTTGTTGCAAAAATTTAAAAACGAAAAAAGTTACAACCAATTCACAATGGATCAAAGTTTTTTTAAAATTTCAAATGAAAAAAGATGCACTGAATTCTCGTTGGGTAAGCCTTTCTGAAAATTTAAAAATGAAAAAAAGATATGCCAAATTCACATTGGATAATTTTATCTGAGTATAAGAGTTTTTATGATAAGCTTCTTTGACACAGGCTGTATATTGTTAAGTATGGAAATGTGCACTTTTTAGTAAACATTTCATAAATTGCGAAAATGTTTTTTCTTGTTTTGTTTTTCCGCATCTTTTTTCAAAATTAACTTTTATGACCTGATATGCCCTCATATTCTAAGAAACTGAAAAAAAATATAACTATTCAGTGTAATGAGAGAAATATTGAAGTCAGCATTTCGTCATTTTCATAGATAATGTTTACTATTTAGCATTGCACCATAATTATAACAAAAAACTACTGAATTTTTTGTACATAGAGCTTTTAGTTGTGGTGGGCGTTTTAGTTATTTTCAAAGAATGAAAACGAACCATTTCTAGAAAATGCGATATTGTTTTAAAAACTCGTTTTAAATAACGTGATGAATCTGGCAATCAATCCTTTTTTTTCTTTCCTTCTTTCGCTTAAGTTGTTCTTTTCTTTTTAGTTTATGATTTTAGTGGTTGTTAAGTCTGTTTACCTTTTCTTCTTTTTTTTCTTTTCTTTTTTGTTTTTGATGTTTTGCTTATTTATCCATTGAACTATTTTCATCTAAAATTTGTCCTCTCCTCCAGATTATGGAGGTATTATTAGTATGTAACCTTTTGCTGTTTGATCAATAAATGAAACTCCGTTGCTTGTATTTGCTTAACACCTTAGAGTAAGCTGACAGATGTGAGTACTGGAACTGGAAGCTAGCAGTCTATGTTTCCGTTATTTTCGATTAACGCAAATAACGAAAGAACATTAATCTGCTTTTTTCCCCAATCATTTCTTTAGACAAATTCGCAATATTGTTCGTTTTTTTTATTATTATTATTTCCGATATTTAGTTATTTTCGCATACGCTTCTTCCTAATGTGTTTTTAATCTGTTGCATATAAAAACAAGTAATATATAAAAAAAAATTTAAGTCAATTCCTACTTACAAGACCAAATTTTTTGACGATTACAATATAAATTCAATTTTATATACAAGAAAATAAAAAAGAGAATTTTCTACAAAAAATAGTAATCACAAGTACAACATTCATTCCTGCGAGACTGGTTATTTTAAAATTTTTACGATTCAGATGCTGTTTCCTTGCTTTATGTATCTGTCTATCTTTATGTTATTTAAACAGCAATTTACTAAATAAAATTCCTAGTCAACACACGAAATCAATTCATCCAATGTCAGAGACACATGGCAAAACACAACTCTGCCTGTCAATTCACATCCAACTGCATGTTACCATGCACTGTGCAATGACATATTCCATATTATTACAAAGCTATAAAGTCGTTTCCCTGATATCCTAATCTTGGCGACAAACTTGGCGACCATTTTGGCGATTTGGAGGCAAAGTTGCGAGTCTCTGATAAATAAAATTAATTAATTCGTTTTAATTAATGAATTAATATTTGAAAAAACTGTATTAACATCAAGTGTCATCCATTACAAGTTTTAAAAAATGTATTTGAACTTGAGTGGATGAATAAAAAGTATTTTATCAACGATTGAAAATTTGAACAAGATATATAGGGCGAGTGTGAACTAATAGTAGGAATTGAATAATGTTACAACTTAACATTTTCAGCCAGTTGACTTATTGTATAAATCATTCTCCACTGAAAACTTGTACTAATTCTCCCGTACCATTTCCGGAAAATCTTGAAAGCAAGTACAAGGCGAGCAACTTTTCGCTAGTTGACCTATCTGTAAAGCCTTAATTATTTTAAAATTTATACAGAATCTTGAAATTAGATGTCAGCGAGTGACTTTTTGCTAGTTAATCTGAATTTTTAAAAATTTGCTACATTTAGCAATTGTTTAACCTTTTCCGCTTGTGGTCTATCTATGAAACTTTATCCATTGTAAAGTTAACACAAAATCTCCTGCATAAATCCTGCAAAATTATGAAAGTAGATGCCAGACGAGAGATTCCTCGCTTGTAATCCGTAATGCTTTTTTTAAAAATCTTCTACATTTAACAATATGACCATTTGGGATAGTGGAAGTACCTATGAAACCTTATCCATTTTAAAGTTCGCACAAATTCTTCTACATAAATCCTGCAAAATCATGGGAGTAGATGTCAGGCGAGAGATTTTTCTGTTGTAATACGAGATGTTTTTTAAAAAAATCTTCTACATTTAACAATATGACCATTTGGGGTAGTGGAAGTACCCATAAAACCTTATCCATTTTAAAGTTCGCTCAAATTCTTCTACATAAATCCTGCAAAATCATAGGAGTAGATATCAGGCGAGAGATTTTTCTGTTGTAATACGAAATGTTTAAAATCTATTTCGTTTAACAATTTAACCTTTTGGAGCAGTTGACCTATTTATGAAACCTTATCCATTTTAAAGTTTGGACAAATTCTCTTGGATAAATCCTGCAAAATCATGAAAGTAGATGTCAGGCGAGATATTTTTCGCTTGTTATTTATGACGTTTTTTTTAAATCTGCTAATTTAACGATGGCTTAACAATTTAACTTCTTTTGTATAATTGGCCTATCTATGAAACCTTATCCATTTTAAAGTCGGCTCAAAATCTTTT
>BGPR01043562.1:0-12903 GCA_013235015.1 Araneus ventricosus | reverse complement strand
GTAGATATGATCGATAGTAGGACATAGAACATTTAAAGTTTTGATATAGACCTTTAGTAAGCATTCCAGTTTGAAGCATGCTTGATATAGAGCTATTTTTCAGTCTTGTATAAATAAGATATTTTTTGCTCCTCTGAAGTTTTATGTTTAAATTTCTTTTCCTTTTAACGGTAACTTGGATTGGAATCTAAAATCTGTAGAGAATTTAATGCTGGATTTTCCGATTTTATAACTTCACGTTCTAAGTGAAAAGAGTTTGGTAGAGCCAGCAGAAAGTAGTACACCAACAGCCAAGTTCGGTAGCAGTACACCAAGTTCGGGTATAACCTATCGATTCTTTTTTAATTTTATCTTTGTTGTGTTTGGTGAGTAAGAATAATATAATTCAAATAGTTCTTTCTATTTCGAATAGTTCTTATCCCTTGAAAAAGTGAACTAGAATGGATTCCTTGTTTTGTTGTTTGCTTTTCGTTTACTTAAAATTATTCTAGGATTGCTTGTATTACCTTCTTTTTTTAATTTTGGCTTTATTGGTATATCTGTCTATTGTTCTCTGTTTTTTGGTTTGCTGCTGCAATGGCGCGCATCATAAACATTTTCGTAATTTTTCTAACTTCATTTCTTTTTACGATTAAATTCTTTTATTCTTTTAATTTTATTGCATGTTAATTAAAAAAAAATTCTTGTTCCAGTTTTAAATTTTACTTTCTTTTATAAAAAAAGATAATTTTTTTAAAATTTTGCTTTATTTTTTCTTATTGATTGTTTGCATACTAAGAATAATATAATATTTTTACCGTATTGTACATTGTGATATAACAGAATTTGGGAGAAAATTTGGAATTGTTATTGTATTCCTATTATAACACTAGTAAATTAATTTTAGTATTGTTTCGAAAGTAATAGCGTTTGTCTTGATTGAAGAATTCAGCATTCCACTGCACTGTTTTTATTACAGCTTATCTCTGGGGCAGAATTCACAAGTTAATATGTGATTGTGCAATTTAATCAATTTAAAGTGATAGTATTAATGCATGAATAATAATTATTGTCGTTTTATAAACAAACAGATTTTCTTCCGTGAATGCCAACTGTTAATTTTTTATATTATCTTATTAATATTTACTTGATTTTAAATAATCACAGAACTTAAATGCAACTGGTATAGTTGTAGAAATTTAAGAGTGGTTAATGGTTAAAAAGTTTAAGATTTGCGACATTTTGAACGTTCAAACCATATTTTTCGGAAATATTCAAACTTAAATATCATTTATCAGATTTTTATCTAAAATAATTGTTTTAAAACTTCGATCATTTTTTCAAGTACTATCTTTGATGAAGGAAAGTTAATGTAATTTATATGTAATTATTTCTGTTTAAATAATTTACAAAGGAAACCATTTCATGTGTTTTATCATTTTAATTTTTGCTTCCTTTAAATAAAAAAAATTATATCTTTTGAATTTGAATCTTGGAAATTTCAAACAAATTACTCTTTCATACAGTGAGAATCGCGAAAAGCATTCATACTTGAGTAAAAGGGTTTTGCTCTATTTATCTTTTCTTTGGTAGTTATGAAAAGTAATAAAGAAAGCAAATATATTATCTAGACTACTATAACCTAAACCTTTCAAGTGAGGATTCTTATTCAAAAGAAAAAAATCTTCGCTCCATTTTCGTCTAAATGTAAATATATGAAAGCAAATAATAATATAAATACATGAATAAAACAGAAAGAATATAGAAGCTAATTTTGAATAAAAATAGTAATTAAATTACAGTTATTTTGTAAATTATATTAGTCATTTAATTTTACATACATATTTTTTTATCTTTGCTAGGTAGTGCGAAAGAGTATGACAGTTGCACAGACGATAAGATTTTTGGCCACGGAAGGATTTATATATGGTAATATTTTGTGACACAAAGCATTCCATAATACTATTTTCCGGAACTTTTTCTCAGATATATAGTATGCATATTTAATATAGTAAAGAATTAGCGACCCTCAAATAATTCAACCTACTCTAAACATTCTGCAATTCCAACAATACTATTAACTGCATAACATACATAACTAATACTATAACTGTATACTGCTTCAATTATACTGCTTTAATTTGAATTTATAATTCATTAAAATATGAATAAAAATTTTTATATATGGTTTCTTTAATGTTCACATTTGGGAACATTGAC
Organism: Araneus ventricosus; assembly: GCA_013235015.1. Classification (NCBI taxonomy): domain Eukaryota; kingdom Metazoa; phylum Arthropoda; class Arachnida; order Araneae; family Araneidae; genus Araneus; species Araneus ventricosus. The sequence continues at coordinate 10,704 of BGPR01043562.1, read as the reverse complement.
CACTTCTGATTAATCTCATTACACTAGGCATACAACGGATAATAGTGATGATCAAACTGAATGATAAGGCAAAGTATTGTAAACATTATTTTTGTAACTAATCAAAGATATGGATTCAATTGAAAATTTATGAATTTCAATGAATAAAAAATATATTTTGACTGTTTGTATTGCCAAATTTCAAAATGCTGAGGTGTTATTACCTGTGAATTGCAGTCTGTTTAGGTTGCTAATCTGTGCAATGTCAATTGTTACCTGTGCTACGTGTTTTCCTGCACATTTGTGAATACACTTTCATCATCCATTATCTTGCGTGTTGGACTGTTTACACCATACACCCACATAAAGGTTTTTGTAACAATATTTTGCGCAAAAGAGTGCAGAAGATGACATTATATAACTGTATCCTATGGGAAATACTTCGAATATAATCTTCTTTATTTTCACTCGTTGTAATATAATCTTGTTTTCTCTCCGCATTATGCATATTTACGTGAGTTGTTGCAATAAGGAAATGACCATCAGTCTTCCGCTGTGATACAAAACTGACAACTTTTGGTCATGTTTGTGATTCAACCTTTTTTAAAACCAGTTCGTTGAAAGGCAACTTCCCTATCTCCACGAAACTCCAGATGTGAAAGTTGGTTGCGTTCCCTGTGAGCTGCTGTGTGCAATAGCCATCCAAAAATAGCAACTATATTAAGTACATTTTGCAAATAAAAGAAACCGCTGCTTCTTTTTGCGAATATGTGGCAATACTTTCTCACAATTTATGCAATTGATAAACCCAAGCCACCACAAAATCAAATTTATGAATAAATTTATTTGTCCCTTGGTTAACTTTTTTTCCTATGCATAAAAATATTTTTTGATTACTTGGATTGGAAGTTTATGAAAATATTAAAAAAACACTACAGAATTATCATTCTGACTCTACATAAATGATTATCCGACGGATTTATAATTCTCTCCTCTCTCAGATCACAGATAAAAAATATTTTTTTCATCAAGTTAAAATCATTAACATTTTAAAAACAGAGAAGGATTTCCTCTCCTGAATTATAAGAGAAATGTCCTTTACATTTTACTTTCAGTGGAAATTCACAACAGAGAAATTCCTTCCTTCACAGAATAGTTAGTACTGGCCAATGTTCCCAATTTGGAACGCGGCACTTTAATTAATAATAGCAAATGTGTTTCGTATTTATATAATTTTATTTTATATGCTATTATTAACATGCACATTTTTAACTATATTTACCTATTTTTAGAAATTTTGGATTTTTTATTTTTTTATTTTTAATGAGTTTTTATGCTACGCACAAATTAAAATCTAAAAAAAGCCCATATTTATGAATTTTTGTACGTAGCCTATTAGATATCTGAAACATAGTTTCTATATCAAAAAATAAAAGCTCTTTTCGGCCATAATTAACATTTTTCTGAAAACAATATGAGCGATATTTTATTTTTAAATGAATTTTGAATTTGATGTTCCGAATTGGGAACTTTGGCCTCTAAACGGTTGAATCACACATTTCATTTTCCAAAACTTTACTAGGAATACCTCTGTTATAGGAAATGTTTATAAAATTTGAAATATTTCATAACATCCTAAATCTTTCTTCAATTCATTTTTTAAAACAAATTTAAAGAAGATAATTCAATTTCACTACTTTTAAATCTCAAAGGCACCTGAAAAATGCACATTTTTTATTTTCTTCATACTCTAGCGAGAGCCATTATCTTAATACAAAAGCTAAGTGACAGATACTATGATAAATTGCTTAAAGCAGCAGATAAACAAAAATGGGCAATACCATTCTGAATATGAGGGTTCTCTAGAGTAAAGTTAAGTGCTTTTACAAACTACCCTCAGAGCGTGTGGTGAGAAAGCAATCATTCTTGCAGGGCTCCTGAGGCAATTAGTTACTTTAAGGTATTTACTTTTTCTAATGTTTTTGCAAATAATTTGTCTTTTATGTAATGTATTCCAGAAGGGAGCATTTATTTCAATAAAAAGAACTTAAGATTTATGCGCGTATACATATCATATACATACAAAGTAAAAATATTATGCAGTATTTGATACATTTAAATATCTGAAATCTTTATTTTTTTAAAATTGAAATGTTTTATTAACCAAATAGCAAACAAAAAGAATACAAACAATTTTTAATCATTTTACTTCAAATTAGCCTTTTAAAATTTGGGAAATATGAAACTTTTTATTTTTCACAACGCTTGGAAATATGTTAGTGTCTTATAATGATATATAAAATGTGAAATATTTCTTAACATCCTAAATATTTCTTCAAATCATTTTCTTAAACACAATTTAAAGGAAATAATTCAATTTCTCTTCTTTTAAATCGTAAAGGCACCTGAAAAATCCACAATTTTCTTTATCTCCCTCGTATTCTGCCCAGATGCATTATCTTAATACAAAAGCTAAATGACAGATACCGTGATAAATTGCTTAAAGTAGCAGATAAACAAAAATGGGCAATACCATCCTGAATATGAGGGTTCTCTGGAGTAAAGTTAAGTGCTTTTACAAACTACCCTAAGAGCGTGTGGTGAAAAAGCAATCATTCTTGCAGGGCTCCTGAGGCAATTAGTTACTTTAAGATATTTACTTTTTCTACAGTTCTTTCAAATAATTTGCCTTTATGTATTCTCCCCAGTATGCCTTATGTAAGTCATTCCAATATAGATCATTTATTTCAATAAAAAGAACTTAAGATTTATATACGAATCATACTCCTACAAAGTAAAAATATTATGTAGTATTTGATACATTTGAATATACGAAATCTTTTATTATTTTTTTCTATTGAAATGTTTCATCAATCAAATAGTAAGCAAAAAGAAGGCAAAAGTTTTTTCCATCTTTTTACTTGAAATTAGGCTTTTAAAATTTGGCAAATATGAAACTTCTTATTTTCTCACAATGGCCCAGAACGCTTTTAAATATGTTAGTATCTTATAACGATCTGCGAAATTTGAGATTCCTTTAAAAATGTCTAAAAACATATAGGTACAAAAATAATAAGTACATTAAACATATAATTATATGAAAAAATGTATCTTCAGATTTGTGGAATCAGAAATGTTTTATTATTGTATTAATTCTTGCACCAACAAAATCATTCAATCTACCAGAAAATATTTCGTTTTAATATGACTATATTTATTACTTTATTTGACTATAATGACTTTATTTATGACTATAATTTATTTTTAAAGAATTTATAAACATGTTTACATTATATGTGTAAAAACAATTAAAATGCTTTTATAAAAGCTTTTGTTGAATGTCATAATGGGAGTATATGATGAACTTTCCTAATATATATATATTTGAATTATATTAATTTCAGCTAAAATTCTGTAAGAAATTATAATCCCATCCAAAAAATATGCATTATTATTTTCAGATGTGTTTTTTATAAATTTCATTTCATTCATTTAAAATCCATAACACCAATAGAATTGATTTTGAACCCATAACGGACTCTTATATTTCACCAGGGTTATAATGTTGTTCATAATTGACTTTCTCTTCTACGATCAGCATTTATAGAATTTTCCTTCTGCCTTTTCTAAATTCCGAAGATAAAATGAAGCTGATTTCTGACATAAATTATGTTTATACTTGAGCTGTTTATAGCTATTTCGATTTATTTGAAAACAGTTTATATAATAAAAAATATTTTCCTTCATCTCCAATACAGTTTTCTTGCAATGAATTAAAACAACATTGCAAAGCGCCAAACTTTATCGTTGTTGCTGCCAATATGTTTTTATTCTAAAATTAAAATATTTTTTAAAATATAATATGATAATAAATAATATGAAATATAATTATTGCGAAGTTAAAATTTAGTTTCATTTAGCTGTGGCATTGTTTAGTCTTTATAGTTTAATTTTCATTAGTTTAGTTTATTAGTTTTCTATTTAGTTTTTAGTGCACTATCAGGTTAAATTCATAATATCTTCCATGATTGATTTATGTGTTTCTTATTTGTATCTCATGTCAAGTATTTTATTAAAAAATGAAAATAAATGCGCTTACAACTACTACTGCATTTTTACATTTGTTTCATAAAAAGCGTTGACAACCCAAGATGATTTAGTTTCGTCTTTCACCAGAACAAACTGAAATGTCAGTTTAATTCACTAAAACTCTTGAATTTTTAAGACTGTAAAGAAAACCGAAAAAAGAATGGAAAATAAGGTAGGAAAGAATAAAGCAAAAAGAAATAAGAAATCAATTTTTTAAAAAAATATCATGAAAAATAACGACAGCTCTTGGAAAGTTCAACTGGCTCAATGGTTAGCGTCTCCGCTTTGGAACCGGGAGGTTGCGAGTTCCATCCCCGGTTGTGTTTCGTACTCTGTTTTTCCTATAATTTGTAATAAGTTTGCACGGCAAGCTAGTGGCAAGCTTGCTGCATGTTCGTTTCATGGTGACTTCGGAGCTTTCGTTAACTTACCGCAAGCTTGTTCTCTTGTCATGACAAATTTGTGGCAAGCTTGCTGCAATCTAAAATTGCTATCTGGGTGGAATTAATTAAAACTGCACGCTCACGCATTCCTTTTAATTTCTATTTAATATGAACAAGTAGAGCAACTAAAATACACTATCATGCTGGCAACAAAAATAAAATCTTTCTTCATAGCACAGTGTGATTAATTGAACTAATTTTGAACACATATTTGAAATGCTATAGTTACGAGAAAATATGAGAGGAAATTATTTGGGAATAAAACAAGGAAATGTGAGATTGAGTAATTTTCTCAAATTAATTTTTATTTTCTGTAAAATTGTTTACATTCATGTTTTATACTTCGGCCGGTTTAAAACATGTATAGTTTTTCTTCCTCTTAACATCTTTGTGGATGCTAAAAACAAGTATAATTGAAGCTGTCACCTTATAGTGTCACCAAACTGTGTTACTGAAAAATTTCGCTGATGTTAAGAAATGTTAGTAATAGTCTACGAACTGCGAATGAACATATTCAATAAAAGGTAGCAAGTCATTCGAAATTTGTCGAAAATTTAAAGAATTTTAGTGTGCACAGTATATCCACTTCAGAATGTGGTTGTAATATTCGTAACGAATAAAAAATATATATTTGTAGAATTATTAAAATATTCAAAGAAAAGAAATTTTAATTGGATTAAAAATCGGTTGGTCATATAAGAAATTAATTTAAAAATATCGTTTGGCTGTAAAAGAAATGGATTAAAAAATAGTTTGGCATTACTTCTTTTCTAAAGGTTATAAAAATAGAGTGGCAACAATATATTTATTTTTTGCTAACGTTGCCTAGCAACAAAGAAGAATAATTGTAATTGAACATGGAATTCGATGTCACTCAGTGATGTAGCGTTTATGACGCAAGAGTATGTGTTTGTTTTACATGTTTGTGCTGTGGAAGACTTCCAATAAAGATATTATTTTTGATAAAGAAGGCTCCACGATTCTTCATGCTATGCTGCAATACATCACAGTGCCGAAGTTACAAAACTTATGCATAAGCTTGTAGAATCCAAGCAGGCATAACATACATACAATAAGGCCGCTGGGATTGACTGCTTACAGCGCCATCAAGCATTCTAGCTGCACATTCTACAAGTCACCAGTGAGTAGAAGGGTTAGAGCACTCAGACAAACTGCTGGCCGAAGACTCAAGGAAATAATTCTATTCCACAAGTGTCAAGCATTATAACTGCAACTGATTTGTACGCACAAATGTGTATGCTCCAAATCGAGTTAACAGTATCTAAAATGAATTCCGAACCAGTGGAGCATCACAATATTCTGCGACTAGTATAGTAGATGCATATTGCGCGCCTGCATAATATTTGATGATCTAAATTGCATAATTACTTCCGTCACACAACAATTTGTGCAGAACCAGGAACCCATTCCTATTCTCAACATATCATGAAAAGCCATAGATTTCGGCTGCCAGAGTAATTGTAAGGGTAGATATCATGTTCTTAAGCCTCAAAGACTCTTCGAGAATGTTTTATAATAGTCGTAGTGTAGTGTGGACTATCGACAGAGATATAGATTCAATCCATGTTTTCAAGCAAAATTCCAAGATAATGGATGCCAACTATATTTATTGTGACTAAGATATATCTTAAAATCTGCAATAAAAAATAAAATATAGCCCAAAAACCCAACAAAAAGTGCTGAAAAGTGGAGTTGTCACAAAACCGAAAATGGAAAATCAATTTAAATGCTAAGAGTGAAAATAAGATTTATTTCCTTACACTCTGGCGATATCTGCAGTTATCTTAGTGGATTTCCACATTTTTTCTCATATTGCAGCATTTATATATCGGGTAAAGTTGTAATAATGTTTTCCTTCTTTATATTCCACAAATGTCCCATAAGCAGAAGAACATACGACTACCAGCAGCATAATCCATGCATATTTCTAAAGGGAAACACTTTTCAATACATAAAATAATGTTAATGATAACATAACGTCATACATACGTGACATAACGCCGCCATACTACAGATGCCTATAACCACAGAAGTTATTTTGCCAATTTATTTCATAAATTGATAGCCAGCTGTTGTCTGTTTGTAATGATAGTCATATCAGTTATCTGTTCAGATTTGTCTCAGAGTAAGCACGGTGGTTGATTGGTTGGCTTTGTGATTTTTAATGGTGTAACGATCATTTTCGGCGAAATAGCATCAAACATATGGTTAAAACAAATCCAAGGTGATAAAAAACAAAGGCAAAAAAATGGTCAAGAAAGACCATGAAAATACATGGAAGAAGCATTGTAAATTTATGGTTACCTACTTCGAGGAACAGTTGTCTCTCTTCATAGATTATATAACGTTGATTCGTTGTACTTAATTGAAGGATGACGTTCTAGGAAGTGAGAATATGAGACTCATAAAGTAGTCTTCGACACGCAATGTGGCAAGAAAATATTTTCGTTTATGACTAACCAACGACTATTTTAAAGATAAGAAATTTATTCAATATTTGTTGTTCAGACAAATGATATAAAATAATGCAATAAAAGATACTTAAAAACTAACAAAAAATTATGTAGCAGATTTCATTCGTTCATAGTCAGTAAGTTAAAAATTTTAAACTTTACTTAAAAGAACCAAGTCATAAAGCGTTTTAAAAATAAGTGTAAGATATCTACGCATTTAATGAAGTGATTTTATAATGTACCAAATGGTTTGACAAAGGTTTTGTATTGTGAATGCATATAATTGCAAAACATCCAATGAAAATTGCTGATTTTACATTTAAACATAAGAAATATAAGCTTTGAAGATTATTCTCATAGACTAAAAGTTTAATGTCCCTAAGTCGGTTTCAGAAAGTAAAGATGATTTTTAATGCAGCAGCAAAAAATATCGAAGAAGCTCAATGTGTTTGTATAATCGTAAGGCTCTATGATTTACTTAGCAATTTAGAAAAAAAATGCACAGGTTAATGAACTTAATCAATATTTAACAAAAGATAAAAAAACAGTGTTTTCATGCGAAATTGTCGAGCAAAAATTGGATTAATTAATGGAAAAATTCTTAAAAAATTAACTGCAAATGGAAGGAATAAAAATATAAATTCCAATACAAAAAGTGTGTTTTCAGAGGAAAACTTAAAATGTAAATGTAAGTATCCAATTACCAAAGGAAAAAAAGTTAAATTATTCTTATATGACAGTTCATTAGCTTTAAAAGATGAATTTCGACTTTTTACGGCGAGCTTCTTTAAATAAAGAAATTTAATATAGATCTAAAAATGGTTAATGTTTTAAAGTTAGCGCAGAGTTGTTGACTATCTTTTAACATCAATTTTATGAATTATTTTTTTCAGCATCCGCTAACGCAAATGATTTAAACTACATACACACGTTAGAGTATATTTGCTTAAGTTAAAATATTTTTAAGTCCTTTAATGCAATGAAAATTGATAATTTAATTTTGCAGCTACAGCGTAAAAGGTATAAAACTTTATGATAACCCATGCACATGTATTCCATTCACATTACAGGGACTCTTCGTTGACGAGGTTCTAATATTTTATCTTGTGAAATGGATCCCACCAAAATCTAAGTGCTTGCCTTGATATTGAAAAGATACTTTTAAATTTCAGCAGAAGGAAAACTTTTACTCTGCTGCGGTCGCCTTAATTGAAAATTCTTCAAATCCCGCCAAACTGCTTGGATGGCACATTTTTCCCACTCGCCTCTCTCTTTCCGATGCAGTTTGCGTATGCAAGTGTGTCGGCCTCCCCATTCCTGCCTTTGTTATTCCAGTCTCCATCCTTCTTTATGGCAAGAGTGGGGCGACGGTTTCATTTTTCAAACCTCGAGTTGACGGCTTCCAATTATTATTATTATTTATAGTAAGAAGAGAGGGGCAGTTTTTCTTCTTCCGTTTCTTCCATACCACGAGATATGTGTTTTTCTTCTTTGTTTTACTCTGGAATTATTTTAATTTTCTAAACTTTCTAGATTGACCTCTATTGTCTTTCCAGTGCCAGAAGACTTGAATTTACGTTAGGGTATACACCAATTTTACCTTAAATATGAATTTTCTTCCCTAGTTAATTAGATTTCATGAAAATTGGTAGTTCTTTCATGAATTGTTACTTGATACTAACAGCGTTTTCGAATCCGTTGCCAGCATACCAGAATTATCACTGTGAGCAATGAAAAAATAAAAGCTTTTCTACTGTGTGTCTATAAGCTAAATATCATCAAGGTAAAGTTTTTTCCCTGTTTAGTAATTTATAAAGTGCAGGATAATTTTTTCTTGATTCTTGATTTCAAAATGTTTAAATTTTAGCTTAATGATACTACACATAATATTTTCTATTTACGAGGAAATTTCGTGATACAGTAAGTTAATGCCCTTGAAATGTCGAGCTAATTATTGTTAAAAATAAAATTTCTCTGTTGAAGTGCTTCTTCATCAAAGTGTTCATTGAATTCTATCGCTTTATCGAGGTTTCGGTTTTTTCATATTATAGACAGCAAAGAATGTGTGCATTCCATAAAATGATAACAGAATTCATTCAAATTAATTACAATATTAAATTCTGATAATGTTACCTGATTTAGGAGGCGCTTTTTACATGAGTCTATGCAAAGTTATTAAGACAAATAGCTAGTTTATCATGTTATATTACTTGGATGTCCGTCGTCGTTAACTCTATATTATCCGTCGTGCCTCGATATGTCTCTCTTGTTCTCTCTGTCACCTTCTACGTAACTTGATGTTCTCTGGTGTTCATAGGTGGCAGCGACCTCTGCTGGTGGATAATTAGCTGTTGGCTCTTCAACAAATCATTAACGTGATAAATGATTTGTTGGCATATTTATCTTAAACAAAAGACATAAAATCCGAAGGTAAACAATCGCATGTATGTATCTATCAATCTATGTACGATTATCTTCTCACTAACCACTGAATGCTGAGACGAGCCCAAAGTACCAGAAGATGAGAAATAATCGTATGAATCCATTTTGACCATTGAAATTTCGAAATTATAATTAGTTAAAAATATATTAGTTAAAAACGTCAACATGAATGAATTCAACGTGCTTCCATCTATTGGCAGATGCAATTATCTTTTTTCCATATTATTAAACTTTAAGATCTGATGTTATTCCCTTTTTTAATTAATTTCACAGAAGCTGGTTTGTATAAATGGTTTTATTTATTTTCTTTCGTAGCGTTCTTTTGTGTTTTGACTTATTTTCACTGGGGAAAAATCGTTTTCTTGCATTTTTTCCCGAGGACTAACTTCTCTCCGCCAGGAAATATAGTATTATACGAGATTGCCCGTGCAACGCCGGGCCATTTGCTAGACTTAAACTAAAAACATTAAGTGTCTGAACTTTATAGAACAACTCAAATCCTCTGAATCTAATTAAATTGAAATAAATTACAGTGATTTGCCAATTCAACGCTCGATTTCAGGAAAAATTTCAGGTTCCTGAAACAGTTACTTGAAATAAAAACCAATGATAATAGCGATATATAGAAACGATTTTTTTAAATTAATGTTTGAATGAGCCATGAATCTTCAACAATTTTATTTGTTTAATATCTTGTTAAAATACTTTTATTTATAATTAATATAATATTTCATTAAGAATTTCAAAAGAATTTCAAGATAAGTTCAGAAATTTTTATTAATAAGGGAATATCGTTCAAGATACCTTAAGATTGGAAAATAATTTAACCAAATGAATTATCTGATATTTTGTTTATTGACATTATAGAGCAAATACATTTTTTTCGCGTATAATCTGGTTTAACTATTTGTCTCAATTTCAAATCTTTTAATTACTTTTTAAACAACTGAATTACTCAACGTTGAAACAAAGTAAAATAACATGACAAGTTCGCTAATATGGTAAAATTGTCAAAGCAACACTTTTTTTAGCGAAGCTAATGACTTCATACGCCAACGTAACATAATTTAATGTAAATGAGTTTGCACATGCAACTTTGAAATTTAATTAACGTTAACCATAGGGGCAAAATCTTGAGCCCCTAATCGCATAATAATCGTTAAAAAATTAGGAAGATGCATATGAAATTATTCAGGACGACAATTTATCCCTCACTAATTTTTCGAACTTGCTTCACTTAGTTAAAATAGCTTCTTACATAAAAACAGAAAATGATT
>BGPR01043561.1:0-12903 GCA_013235015.1 Araneus ventricosus | reverse complement strand
TGACGGTTAATCGAAGTTTTACTGTATTCCTCTCGGTTCTCTAACCTCTATCTCAATTTCTCTCACTAAATACATGTTCTCGGGCGTAACTCTAGCACACCATTTCATCTCTGCTAATATAACTCTCGCCAGGAAATATCAGCTATAAATTAAATTTCGATACTGCGTTCGGGGCCCGGATTACGTCCAAATCCAGGATGATGGCGTTTAATCGAGCCCGCAGCATTCAAACAGCTCCCAAAACGAGAAAGCCATAATCGGATCAAACCTTGCCTATTATTTGATTTGACCGAATATGCATATAGCTTATGGAATAACCGAACGGGAAGGGGGATTCCATCTAACCTGGTAGTCATGGCAACGGTCGGGGTTCCTTATTGGGAATCTCTTCGGTGAAATATGACCTTTCGTGTGCCTTAATGGCAAATTTAAGATGGGGAGTCCACTCAAATGGATACATGAATTGAAACGGAATTCTATGGATATTGTAGACAGTTCAGTGAGTAATACATGAATGTCTCAGTATAGGATATGCAAAGTAACAGAAGTGTTTACGTACAAAATGATGTATTATTATACGCCTCAAGATATCGACTTTGAAATGATTTAAGAATCATTATAATGATAGCAATTTTAGGACAATTTCATTAAAAATATTATTATCGATTATTATTTTTAAAAATACTCATTGTGTGAAGGCGAATTTTAAATCATCTGATAAGCTAGCACAAATGACTTATTTTTCGTTAATCATCTTATTTAGGCAATGCAGACGATTTATTTATTTTTGTCATCATTTTATTACAACAATGCAAACGATTTATTCATTAAATATTTATAACCGTTTAAGAACAGTAGAACTTTTTAAGGGTCGGCAGTCCAAATGGAGTGGTTGAGTATCCAGACTAGTTGGATATCCAACTTTAAGCTCAAATTATCATCGGTTTTTTACGCTAACGATGGACGATTTTAGCGTGGAAAAGTCGAATTTTCGTGGAGTGGATCGGTCGTGAATGTCCATCCTAAAAGAGACTTTTATTTATTGTATTACCATAAACTTCCAGATATGAACTTTTAAACGATTTAAAAATTTATTATAATTGTGGCAATTATAATAAATTATAGGCAAGGTTATCGTTAAAAAATGAATGATTATTTATTTTGCGTAAGCTCATTGGGAAAGTTTAATTATTTTTTTATCTTATTACAATACACAAGATTTCTTTATTTATTTATAATATTAATATAAATAAAAGTCATTGTGGGTATGTGGCTGTTATGTTAGTATGTTCCACATCTCCCCCTAAACTACTGCAGAAATTTCAACCAAACTTTGCACACTTATTATTTAAGAAGGAAGATTATTGTCCACTTTTCGAAGAACGAAAAGTTAATTAAACAGTCAGTTAATTAGAAATTAACCAAAACCGTTTTTCCGTATTAACTTCGGAGCAAATTATCCCTAAAAACATATTTTCATACCATCTTAAAGATCAAAATTTTACTTTTACAATAATGCCAATTTTATATCTGTGAAATGTCTCCTTCAACTTTTATTAATTTTTCAAAATTTAATAAATAAATTATTACAGCAGACGATTATTAAATAAAGCAAATTTTAATGATACTTCGTTGCTATGCAACGGTGAGACTTGGAACGAATTTCTTTTTATTTCTATAAATATTTTTAAAAGAAGTGAAAGATTACTGTCAACTTTAAAAGGTCCAAAAGTTAATTGCATTTTTTAATTAAAAATTAAGCAAGATTTTGCGTTTTTTTCATATATTTCGAAAGTGTTATGTTACAATAACTATTTTTATACCATATTAAAGTTTAAAAAATAGCTTTTCAGTGACACAAATTTCATTTGCGTTCAAAATTGTTGCTCTCATTTCAATAATTTTAAAAAATTCAATTGTGTATAAAATTCACAATTTGTAGCAATGCATTTTTTATTGTTAAAGAACAAGCATACATATGAAGAGCTGTTGCTAGAACATATAAACAAAATTCTGCTAGAATATTAAAGAAAAGTTTAAAAGCAGACGATTCATAATTTATATCGGGAACAACTATTGATCTGGTTTATTTTGACGATTTTTATTAATCTAAATTTAACCGTTTAATTAATTGACCCAAAAAGAATTCGTCAAAATCCTTCTTATTCTTCACTATTTATGAACGAAATTTGAAGTAAAAATGTTTCAGACGATAAAAGAATTTCTGTATTATAATTTTCTATACAAGGAAAAAAAACGTTTTTTCATTAAAAATATTAGATATAAAAGTGTTTTAATCCCGAGCAACGCCGGGCATAACAGCTCGTCATTTTAATATTTGTAAACCTCTCATTAGACTAATGCAAACGATTTATTTATTTGTAATAATATTACAATAATGCAGACGATTTATTTATTTGTAATAATATTACAATTATGCAGACGATTTCTTTATTTGTAATAATACTACAATAATGCAGACGATTTTTTATTTGTAATCATTTTATAACACCAATGCAAACCATTTATTTATTTGTAATCATTTTATTGCACCAATGCAAACGATTTATTTATTAAAAATCGTCGTTTATCGTAATCATCGTAAAAATCGTAATTTATTTACTTTTTAAAATATGATTAATCAAGGAAAATCATATTATTAACGATTATCTTAATTCATACAGATTTATTATGCCACAAATATCATAACTATCTTAGCTACTAGGTTTAACTAAGTTTTGAGGGGAAATTTGGGATTGAATAAATGTTAGATTTGTTTATTTATGTGGACGTCCATTTTTGAAGCCAGAAGAGGGCTATTTTGGAACGATACTTGTCAATAACTTGTCGTCTCGGAACCATAGCCAGATAACTAGGACAACACCTGAGCCGCCACCACCTTTCCAAATTTCTGCACAACACCAGCGGGGACGATTGGCCTTCGACTTTACATTTAGTGTGCACCAGATCCGCAAGAAATGACTTCCATTAGTTGTGTATTTTTGTAAAATCGAAAATAAACATTAATTTCTCATTCTTTATAGTTATCGACTACACAGTGCTACAAAAGTATGTAACAATCTTTGTCTGGCAGGAACATCTACATATCTTAAAATAGAGAATTTTTCACTCTCCTGGCGTGGAGTGGTCGGTTTAGTTTAGTCATATTAACGCCCCGCTTTGAAGCAACACGAGGGCTATGTTGAGACGGACTTCCTAATTTTGAACCGTGGTCAGATGACGAGGACGACACCTGAGCTGGCAACTCCCTCAACACACTAGCGAGAAGACGTTTGACCCACGGCGTGCACCAGGACGGATCTTCAGTGGAATCGGATTTCGAACCTAGAGCCTTCCGGTCCCGAAGCTGAGACCTTACCACTAGGTCACCTCGGCCCATGGAGTGTTCGGATTTGCGTAGCGTAGAGTCCCCGTGAATGATCGGTTTAACGTCCACTAGCCCCACACAGAAGGCAAAATTTTAGTAGAATGGGCTCTTGAACACCTGATGTTTTTAGAGAGTTAGTCGAGTTTAGTTATATTAACGTCCCGTTTTGAAGCAACACGAGGGCTATTTTGGGACGGATTTCGTCATTTTTACCGCGGTCAAATGACAAGAACGACACCTCAGCTGGCAGCCCCCTATCCAAACTTCCGCACGACACCAACGGGAAGACGTTTCAACCTTACGTATGATTTAACGTACAACAAGCCCACTACACGACAGATCTTCAGTGGAATCGGGTTTCGAACCTGGAACCTGGATGACACCTTACCACTAGGCCACCGCATCCTACTGGAGTTCAGAAACCAAAAATGTTTTTACCAAGTCACTGTTACACAAAGAGAGGGCTAAATGTTTCGTTATCAATTTGATTACCAACTCAAAAAAGTTCCAATATTAAAATCGTTCCCATCATTCGCGTGGCAAACAGTCTAGTTAGACTTAGCCTTCTTTCAATTCCGAAATCTCTTTCTACGTTCTCACCAAGGAAACATATCTGAAAACCTTAGAAAGATATAATTTAAAGAATGAAATGTTCAATCAACACCTGGCCACAGAAAAATAAAGACAATTTAACAGCCAATTCGTGAAATCTAACATTACTTCATTATCCCCTATAATAGGATAAAATTAAAAGACTTATGATTCTCATCAATGGCATTCTGAATTCTTTGATCCTTCAAACCCTCAAAAAGACTTTTTAAACAAATTTTGACACAATAAATTTTCCTGGGATTATATCCACGAGATTTTATTCTTGGCGAAATTTCTCCATGCATCGACACTGTCGCCAGATATGGGGACCATTTTGCAGGAAATCGTTCATCACATAAAGGAACCCAGCCGAACAACGAAAAGAGAGGGAAGGAACTTCCGAAGGCACGCTTGCAGATCTTAATGAACTATCGCATGCGGCAATTACGTCCCGATCACCAGCAAATAAGAGTGAATCGATGAAGAAAATTACCTTAAATGAAGAGGTAATCACTGTGAATATTTCTCTCACTAAGAGAAGGCGGCTGCAATTTGTGTAAGTGGGGAATAAGTGTTCACAATGATGCATTTCTGGTTGGAAAATTTGGCGATGGGATTCTTAAAGATCTCGGCACATCGCTTCGATTTAACTCATTAAAGCCCAGCGTCCTTATTTGAAGATAGTTACATTTTCACTGTTGAATGCATTTTTCCCTTGTTTTTTGCTTTGTCTGTGAAATCAATAGGTATTCCCAAACAATTTTCAACAGGTATAGATCACCAATTAGAAAGATTTTGAGATCAAAATGTCGTCATTTTGAGATTTCCTTTGATTGATTTTGATGGACTCCTTTGATTGATTTTGATTGGTTCTTTTGATTGATTTTGATTGATTCCTTTGAATGATTTTGTTTGATTCCTTTAATTGATTTTCATTGATTCCTTTGATTGATTTCCATTGATTCCTTTAATTGATTTTCATTGAGTCCTTTGATTGATTTTCATTGATTCCTTTGATTAATTTTGATTGGTTTCTTTGATTGATTCCTTTGATTGATTTTGATTGATTCCCTTGATTGATTTTGATTGATTCTTTTGATTGATTCCTTTGATTGATTTTGATTGATTCCTTTGATTGATTTTGATTGATTCCTTTAAT
The DNA here is from genome assembly GCA_013235015.1 of Araneus ventricosus. Classification (NCBI taxonomy): domain Eukaryota; kingdom Metazoa; phylum Arthropoda; class Arachnida; order Araneae; family Araneidae; genus Araneus; species Araneus ventricosus. Next base: position 7,765 of record BGPR01043561.1, on the reverse strand, counting down.
TGATTTTCATTCATTCCTTTAATTGATTTTCATTGATTACTTTGATTGATTCCTTATATTGATTTTGATTCCTTTGATTGATTTGATTGATTCATTTGTTTGATTTTCGTTGATTCCTTTGATTGATTTTGATTGATTCCTTTGAGTGATTTTCATTTATTCCTTTGATTGATTTTCATTGATTCCTTAGATTGATTTTGATTCCTTTGATTGAATTGATTTTTCCTTTGATTTATTTTTGAGGTAATGCAAGTAATTAGAAAATAATCTTTTTTTGATATTTCGCTATATCGTCGCTTAACAAGCAACACCACCAACCTCAATTTTTTTGAATTTCAAAGAGGAAGAAAAAACTAACTCAATTTTTCGCAACCAATAACGAATATTCCTGAATATTTTTCACATCTGGTAGGAACATGTGGTCTTATATTTATATCACATGTTAAACAAAATTCAGAAATATCCGTTATTGTTTGCGAAAAATTGAGTATTTTCTAACCTGTTTGAAATTTTTAAAAATTCAGATATGTGGTACTGCTTGTCAAGCAACGATATATTAAAAATCTTTAAAATTCATGAAAAAAAAAGGTTTTTTAAAAATGATTTTCTAACAATTTTTTTTATTTTTTCTAAAAAAAAACCAAAAAATATTTTCTCTGAATTTAATTTTACTCTACAGTTAGTTTAATCTTTGTGTTTTAAACATAATTTAACAAACATTTATTGAAATCTAGGACTTAAGTTAATTCAGGCGTTAACAGTCTAAAATTTGCTCTGTTCGAAAATGCTCGAATTAGCTTCTTGGTGTTTCATTTAGGAAAGGATGTAGGCACTGATTGCACAAAAGAATGCTTAATATTAATTTATTTAGAGGTGATTGTAGGCCGGATATTCCGGAACATCCGGATTTCAGAAATGCTGTCTCGTTATATTACTCAAATTTCGATTTACAGGATTGTTATGATTTATTTATTTATTACCCACGCCGAGCCCTTCACCCATTGGGTATGGAGCGTTTTAACGGTCAGCGGGGAAGAGTACAAAAAAAGTGATACATTGTACAAACATCCAACAAATACAATCAGTTATTATTGATTAAATTATCACTTATTATGATTGATTGTTATGCTTAAAGCTCGTCTATTCGGAAGGCCCTAGAGCTGGTTCTATTACTTCCAAAGACGCAAAATTTCACTTGTATGCAGTAAAAGAGATGAACTTTGTGGAAACCGAAAAAAACAGAGATTAAGTTAAGAAAACGCTTTTTAAAAATTGAAAAGGAAAAAAGAAAAATAAATAAATTTTTCATCAATAGGTGGCAATGTCTGAGGCGATTTTTGCAGAATTTTTTGTATTACTAAAGCAAAATTTAATAGTTCTTTTGAGTTTATTTTAGTTTAAATATAAAGGCTGCTGAAATTCAATTCTGAACGTTAAGACTTTTTCCCTTCAAAATACCGTTTTTATTGAAGATAGACAACATCTCGCATTATTTTTCTACAAATTCTATCTTTTCAGCCTTATTATCTCTCTTTTTTTTAAGAAAACAAGAAAAAACAGTGAGAGGTGGTGCATTATTTTTCTACAAATTCTATCTTTTCAGCCTTATTTTCTCGTTTTTTAAGAAAACAAGAAAAAATAGTCAGAGGTTGTGCATTATTTTTCTACAAATTCTATCTTTTCAGCCTTAGTATCTCTTTTTTTTTAAGAAAACAAGATAAAATAGTGAGACAAACAAGCGTCCCTAATGCAGTCGAGAAAAAAAGACTGGGGATCGGAAGCTTGGAGGCGACAGGCGCGAGTAGAAGCGGAAAGGATAAGCGCAAGTGAATCGCGCAATTACTCAATAACGGCCTCGCGTCATTGTGTGATGAGAAAAGACAAATAAGCGATTTGAACACCTTTTTTCCGACCGATTCAAACGAAAATTGGGCATCGATCTACAATTAATGTTAGCAAGCCTTATACCAATTTTTATTTATCAAAGCCGTAGGATTTGCGAGTTACAATGTTTAGAAGTATGCGATTATACAGACCGACAGACAGTCAACCCTTTGACTGATTTGGCCCAACATTTGATATTGACTTACATTCCTGCTGATAAACTGTGTACCAAACTTTATCCATCTAGCTATTCAAGTTTTTGAGTTATCGCGTTTACATGAACACGGGCAGACAGACTTCCCGTTGACGGATTTTGTCCAATATTTGATAGAAACCTTCAAATTATGTTTAAAGACCACATACCCAATTTCATCCCTTTATCTCTAATAGTTCTCGAGTTATCGTGTTCACAGACACACGGACATAATTCCCAAATTGTGTTTTTCGGACTCAGGGAGGTCTAAAACGTGGCGATTCGTCAAAATCTCGAGTTCGAATTTTGTGACGATTACAGTACTTTCTCTTCGCATACTTCGTATACGAGAAAGTGAAGAGGAAGGGCTGCTCATTTCATCGAGTCCTGGTGTGAACAGTGAGGCACAAGTCGTTCGAGTGGTGCGATGCCATTTCTCATGAGTGGGAGGGTCCTTCGCTCGCTTCGGGCCTTCTGTTGGTGAAGTTTGGCGCCGGTCGAATAATTGATAATCAAGCCCTATTACGGAGGAAATCGGGACCTAGAAATGCTCATTTCATTGCTTCTGGATTAGATATAGATATTTTACTTTTTAATCCTTATTTTTTAAACTAGAAAAATAACCCGTCATGGTATGACGGGTGCAAATTGCCTCTTGATTCGAGAGATTCCCCGTCAAATTTGACTCGTTTAAATAGATATATATAGAGAAATGTTTAGCATTGATTGAAAACAAATAAACATATGTTTAAATAAAACATATAATATACATACATAAATAATAAACATATGTTAAAATAAACATGTTTTTTGATAGGAAATATATATTTTTTATTTACATATTATTTACATATTTCTTTATTCAGAAACCTCTTGGTCTAAAAAAAATCTTGAAAATCTAGTAGATATAATCTAGATAGATAGAAAATCTAGTTTCAAAACAAAGCACTTCTCTACTCGTCAAACGTTGCCAAAAAATATAATCAAATTATATCATCACGATTGCACTAAATAATAAGATGCATCGTGGCGTCCAAACTATATCACGCGCATGATATACCACTGACATAATTTACTATTTTCTTTTGAAAAACGGAAATTAATTTGAAATATAGGATTAATATAATTTAAAATTTCTCGGGAACTATTGATCATAGCGAGATAAATTTTATATCAATCGATCGATAGAAATTCTATTTCACTATTTTAGAGCTATTAAATTTGAAATTAGAACCACAATTACTCTTTTAAATTTAAAATTACTGAAATTTAGGTTCTCTAACAATGAAATAGTGGCGTTTAACGTCTCGCAGTGCTATGGCTCGAGTTTTAATATTGGTGACGTCACAACGTTACCGAGAGGTCTGGACTATTATATTAGTAATGGTTTTGGGGTTTAATGTTTTCAATTTTTTTCAAATCCTTAATGTGTTCTTATGGTATTAATATAACAGTATACGACTTTTAGAATCCTAGCCTCTTTTTTAATGTTTTTGTGATTGTGTGTATCCGTTTTAAATTATTTATAGGTTCGTGAAATTTTTTCATGATTTAGTGTCTTGAACTTTTATATTCTCTGTAAACAACTTTCAATTTTCTAATACGTTTTCTCCATCTTTAAGATTCTCTGATTGCAGCTTTTGTTCTTTGTGTGTTTATTATTCATTTTTTACCTGCATTCTGTAACAGGAGTTTTTCTCTGCAATGTGCTTTTCTTTCAAATAAATAAATAGAATTATGGAAAAGGTGATAGTGACGGATGAGGGGATGGGTATTTTGCATGTCTGGTTAAATCAGTGTCACATTTTGAAGCTATATTAGGACTGTTTTGTGACAGACCTCGCCATTATTTCGAACCGAGGGCCAATGACAAGTGTGGCATCTTAGAGGCGTACTTCTACGCCACACATACGTGACGTTATAAGAAGAGCGATGGCAGATTTATCTCGCAGATACCCCGCTTACAACGACGGAGCTTCGGAATCGACTCTCGAACCTTCGATTATTCGTTTCCGAAACCCAAACCGACCTTACCACTAGGCAGTTGAGTCCTTCCCCGCAAAACAGACCATTTGTTGAAGGGAAACGCAATTCATTGGGGCTGCAAGCCCCACAACTTGCGAGTCTTGATGCATGACAGACCGGAGGGAGATGAATTTCACTTGTTGAGATAACAATGATGTTAAGCACAGGAAGCGAGTTTGCCAATATCACTTGTTGAGATAACAATGATGTCAAGCACAGGAAGCGAGTTTGTCAATATCACTTGTTAGTCTCTTTCTTATTTAGATTCGTAAAAACTATAATCCTTGTAGTAGAGACAGGCAGCTTGAGTAACATTGGTTATGAAGAGCTGCTGGATAGTAAGCTGAAAGCGTCCTGGCTTTTTGCAGTGGAATTTCTATACGATAGAGCGTTTCTTATTATCTCAGGAATGACGAAACATGTAAGTTAAAAGAGACATTTATTTGGACGACCACATTTAAGAACATATTTACAGAATACCACATTTCCATTTAACAGGGTTGATACTCGTCCTACATCTTATAGGTACAGTACCAGCAACAGCTTACATAGAACAGACGTCTCTCTGAGGAGTGAATGCTTAGAGGATCTACAGACCGTATCAAAATGACATAGTAGAGACAAGCCTATATACTCTGCTAATAATCAGTAGATCTACATATCAGTTGCGGGAATCGAATAGACAACGTCATAAGATTCCGATTAAATAGCTGCTAATATAGATGTCAAGTGAAGTGACTAGTTCAAAGAAATGACGTAAAAATCTTAAAGAAAGAATGCTTCGAATCTTAGAGTAAAGGTACGAGAGACAATTTAGAAAAGATGCAAGCTTCGTAGCTTAAAATGCAGAATTTCCTAACAAATGAGGCTAATACAGTTTCCGTGGGGAAAATGGGCCTGGTTTCCTTGCGGCAGTAGTTGGTGGGGAAGAGTCAGCTAGAAGACAGGTACAGAGCACAATGGAACGTTGTGGCAACAGAACATTTGGAGTGCACGGTTATCTATGCAGATCTATTTCTTGCTTTAACTGCTAAAGTACAGAGTTATTTTGTAACCTACGATATTTAGGACGAGTTAATTCGTGATAAAGCCTTAAGTGGTGAAAGTGCCTCTAGTTTGCTTCTTGAAACAAAATATTTGTCTCTCCATGTTAACACTTTCGCCCCAATATGCAGCTGCCTTAGCGGACCAAACCACGATGTTTCCCCTTTACTGATCTTAGGAGTCTATTTTGGTACCCCCGGTTGGGGTGGGTTCCGGTTGTTAACCTGGGGAACCCAACCCCAACTGGGGATACCAGAATAGACCCCTAAATCAAACTAATGACTATGCAAAATTTAAAGTTGAAAATAATGATAAAGATACACCTGAAAATTCCATGTTGTTGCTGATAATATCTTGAAAAGTTTAAGAAGAAAGCGAAGTAGATCTTTGGTTTGCTATAATATAAATAAAATAACCAAACTAACACTTTATACATGCAGTGCATGTCAGAAACCTTTTTGTATCTGTGAACATTTTCGGCGGTACCATGAAGATTTGTAATATAACGATTCTTATATCTCAACCTAGAAACAAATGTATGCATTTATATCCCAATATTGTAAATAACAGAGAGTTTGGTGTCTCCTTATGCGGTTAAGTATAGCTTTTTACTTTTATAAATCATATATCCACGAATGGATATATAGTGCACCGTACTGCCACCGTCTTACCGTGATGTTTATAATCCAATATCCGCCTTCGGACATAGGAATTCCTTTTGTCTAGTGGTTAGGATCTTCGGCTCGGAACCCAAAGGTCCCCAGTTCTATCCTCGTACTGCCACAGATACATGAGGGCGAAGGGGTTAAAAACAATCTCCAGCCAGCTGGTGAAGCTTTATTTTGGAAATTTTCTCTTTAAACTTTTAAACTAAGAACGAAATATGAAAAGGCGTAATAAATTTTCCAATTTTCTAAATCTCAAAAGAATAGATAACACGTGCAAGTGAAATAATTTAACAAGAAATATTAAAAATTAAACTCTGTATTAAACAGAATGGAGCAAAAATGCAGCAACTTCCAATAAAATGCAAAAGAAAGATATTTATTTATAACAAGAAAATATAGAAAAAAACAGAAGAAGTAAACAATAGTGATAATAATATACCTTTTGCGCGCCAACGCAGCAGCATCCAGTTATTGCATCACCAATATTGTCTGAAGTTAACTAACCAATCAAGAAACATTCAAATAGCAAAAACCATGCTTTAATTAAAATTAAAACACATTAAGGCAAAATAAATAAAACTAGCTGTGTGGCCCGGCGTTGCACGGGCTATCACGAATAATAGGAAATTCCCGGGCGGAGAGAAGTGAGGTCACGTGTGACCTTGGGATCCATATATTTTCATATGCCCCGCCTCCGTTTCTCTCTACAATCACCAAATATTGTCACTTATTTCCCTAACAAACGCTACGAAGTTAAACACTTTAATACAAAAAAGAAAGAAAAAAAAGCATGAAAATGATTTTTTTTTTCATTGTTAATAAATCCAAACACAGAAGCTCGCTCAGAAAGAAATACCAACTTCCGTTAAATAAATAAATAAAATGCCACACCGGATGTGAAAACTAATAATAAGGGAAAAAAGAATCCGCCGTGAACGAATTCACCATGCTGCCAATAGATAGCAGCACGTGAATTCATTCATTTTGACGTTTCTAATTAATATCTTTTTAACTAATTACAATTTCGGAATTTAAATAGTCGAAATGGATTCCTTGGATTATTTTCCATCTTTTGGTACTTACGGCTCGTTTCGGGATTCAGTGGTTCGTGAGAAGATAGAAGGACATAGATAAATATGTTTGTTTACCTTCGAATTGTAATAGGATAGATAGAAAAAGTGGAAGATAACTCGAATGGGGAACTTTTTAATAACTGGGTAAGGCAATAACTGGATGCTGCTGCATTGACGCGCAAAAGGTGTATTGTAATCACTATTGTTTGCTTCTTCTGTTTATTCTGTATTTTCATTTTTATAATTAAATTTCAAAAGAATAGAAAAGCATAATACCTGCGATAAAGGTTATTGACATTTACAATCCCTTACGAACTTATGGACCAACTCGCATATCAAACTAAATCATTAAAAATGTATAATCGATTTAAATATTGCAATGATTTACGGCAACCATGCGAACATTATAAACATCTAGATTTCAGAATTGTTAGAAGTCCCATATCGTGAACTTTCGCGTGACATTTATTTCCACCATTTGACCTATCTATAAAGCCCATTCTTGAAACATTACCCATAATCGTGTACTTTATCGCTCCCACGGGAAATTGGGCACATCTCTCAACAAATGAGGGGTCCTTTCCTCCACTAAACGGATGAGTATTATAGGTTCCAGCACTCGGACAGTTTAATGGTGCGGCGCAAATTAATAGTGCCCCGTAATGCCCGAGCTTAGCTTAATGCACGCTGAGACTATTTAATCAAAGGGGCCGTATCCCTTTTGGACTCGAAAGTCGAATCGCAGAAATGCGTTGCATAATTTATGTTATGGAGCTCGTCTGCATCACAATAACTTGATGTCGGTTGAATATAATTAATTTGTACTGACGTATTATAATGTTTCAAATGTTCAATATGCGTGACCAATTGGGTAAAAG
>BGPR01043560.1:2181-12903 GCA_013235015.1 Araneus ventricosus | reverse complement strand
ATGGTAAATGTGGAGTTTACGGTACTCACCTGTTTCTTGCCAATTTTTCTTGGTGCAATTTCATTTGCTCTCGCCAAATACTATTTTAGATGTGGAGTGCGATTTTTATTGCTCTCTTGCGCATGCGTCACATGAAAACGAGAGATTGAGCACACAATGCCTACTGCATTTTAAGCGTGTACCGGGCAAATTTTTTTAACTTAAAGAAAACATCAGCGGCTTCGCTTTCAGCATAGCAGGAGACTAGTAGCTTCGTATTTTCATTGAATGTTAGGAATCTAGGTTTTTTAAGATTCGAAAATTTCCGAAAACTAGAATTTCCGCACGCAATGCCTGCGGCATTTCAAGCGTGTACCGGGAATTTTTTTTAACTTAAAAAATATCATCGGCTTCGCTTTCAGCATAGCGGAATACTCGTGGTGTCGCTTATTCATTGAGAAACGAAACACACAGAATAATATAAACGGTACTGAACCGATATTCAATCCGAAGAATTCCAAACTAAATTTTATTCAAATTCGAATTTATCGACCAATCACATCGAAGAGTTGAACAAAACAGTCCAATCGAAACGTGGCGCAATATAGCCTGATAAACAAAACACCGACGGAAAGGTTAATTTGTGAGCATGCGCGCTTGTCACTCATTAAAAACATCTCGACGCATCAAAAACAAATTCTCTCATTGCCGTTCTTGGCGGCAAAGAGTTGGCGATCCTAAGAGGAACGAAGTAAGTGGGTACCGTAAACTCCACATCAACCCTTTTTATTTCTTACATGAGGAGGATGCTCTTGTCTTATCTTCTGTATTTATTGAGCCTTTATAATTTCTTACCAACACTATTAGATAGATTTACTAGAAGAATATTACCTATTGCAATTGCTGGTTTGAACCGGCGAGATGTGGAAATTTCTAGTAGGTTCGTAGATGGGCTATCCAGTTCAAAGGAGAAAGAAATGGTGGAGGTTGAAATCGCTCTTGAAATAAATCTTACGATTGAAGATAGACAACCAGAAGAGAAGTCCGTCCTGTCTTGGCATGTGGACAAAATTGATGAACATTCGAGCACAACTGCTTTAACAAAATGAAATGGTCGGAAATGATGGAGCCACCTCCTACGAATTACAACCTTCACCCTTACCAATCAACGCCAACCTCTATAAAACAACCAACTGGCTCCATCCATTAACGTCCTAAAAATGGAGAAATTTGGACTAATAAAAGCAAATTGACAACCAAGGTCCTCGGAAATAAAGCCAAAAAATAATATAACACAAAATTAATGTGATTTTAGTCTCTTAACCACAGTTAATTAGATTTACCAATAAATTAATGAGCAAAAATTATATATTGGGAAACATATACACAAAAGTATTCACAAAAACACCACGCCACACGCCGAAATCGAAGCCGCAGCACAAAGTCCCAAAATTCCCGGTCCTCTGTCTGTATAATCTCAGTGACTTTTAAACCTATTTATTCACACGTTTGTCAGTTTAAACATTACTCATTATATCATAACAAATTTAAAAAAAAATTCTATATAATTCATGTACATTGCATTTCCATTTAATATATATATATATATATAGTTATATATTTTTTTAAACCATTAAAACTCAAATAACATTTTCATCATATACACCTATTAAATCATCTTTAAAATTAAAAATAATAAACTATATAATCTAATATTATTCACACAATGAAATACAGAAATCTAATATGATTAAAAACTATTACAATGAAAAAGACAATCCAGATATGGAATCCCAACAATCAAATGCCAATCGACCTGAGGAATCGATTATGTCACATTATTTCGAAATTTATAGACGCCAACCTTTTGTGAGGGCCAATTGTATTATATATATATATATATATATATAAATCCTTCAAGAGAACACTGACTGACAATTGTGCGTTATTATACATATGAAGTATTTTTCATTCAAAGCAAATTCAGAATTTAAAAAGTCAAAACTCAAAACTTGTAGAAACGAAAATTAATTTGTCCTCTGAGACTCATTTTAAATAAAGTTTTAACTATAATTACCAGGCCTTTTTCAGCTTTCTTATTACGTATTAATTCTAAGACACCAAGTGTTGCAAAGTTTCCAGGGAAAAATTCCTTTCTAATTTCAACAAACTTAGGACAACCATATATATAATGTGTAACAGTCCCCAAGTCCTCAAGACGATTAAAGATAGAAGGGAAATTCAAATTATTCGAATTATCGCCTTATCATAACGAACGACTTCGGTTCCGTTCCATCCATAACCCAGGAAGGTCGACACAACCCAATGGTTGTCAGTGGCGGCTGCTGGATGAAAAAAGTGAGGGGCAAAAAAAAAAAAAAAATAGACATCTAAAAGACCCGGAAATATACGGGGTAGACAACAAATTTTACAATTTAGTTAAAAAAAGTATCTAGTCTTCCCGAACACTTTTGCTTTTTTTGTAATTCCTAGTTTTAGGCAGCTAAAATAAAATACAAAGTTAATTTTTCTTTTAAAAAGTAGGGGGTACTGCTCCCCTCCGACTCGGCGCCACTGATGGTTGTAGAGTCATTTGATGACCCTCGGGAACAACTTTGGTTATAAAAGTGTTTGGCTCGCTACAATTGCTTAGAAGTTACGACTGAAGAGTGATCCCCCTCAACTTAGACTGCCTTTTAATATAAGGGGACATACGACTGTTAAACTTCGAAAATTTTCAATTTTATGAAAAAAATATATAATATTTCCCTGTCTTTTCTGAACAATTTAAAACAATCCGCGTTAAAAAATTCCCATAATTATGAAAGTTGTGAAGGGAAATGTATCAGCTCTTCAACGTAAACATTGAATAAGGCCCATCTTTAAAGAGCTTTATGTCAAAATGTGTTTATTTGATACTAAGCGCACGATATCTCAAGAACTATTGAATATTTTTACATAACATTCTTACCGAATATGTATTGTGCTATGATCTACAAATTGAACCACATTTTTGTACATATTTTCTACAAAGAAGTTTTTAAGGGGTTAGAAAAGTTGAACAATTTTTATTTTAACAATTTTTATTTTAAATTGGTATATAAAATAGAAATTAAATTTAAATGTTAATAAATTGAGGTTGGGTTTCTTAAACAGACTGTATGGATTACTTAGATGCCCAAAATATCGTGTTTGGACCAATATTTTATCCGTAATCATGCGTGCAAAGTGGTTATCTCATTTCTCTCCCAAGATTTTACCCATATTTATTACTCTCTCAAAAAAATACGTACCAATATAGAGGTTTGAAAATGTGTGCAATATAAGAGAAAGAACAGATATTTTTCTAGAGAAACCAGCGGGAGTGTTCTCCCCTAAACTTTCTCGTATACTTCCCCCAAAAGGTGCCGTTCCTACTTTCCCCGCGTGGCTAAAAAAAATTCGAACCTACTGTTATCCAGAATCCAAAGACTATCAGAAGATTTTTCATTATAGTGATTGAAAAATATCTAGGCAAAGAATTCAAAGAGATGCGTACCGATTAAAACGCATCTGTCGCACACTTCTCTTGCCGTCTCAAGGACAAACTGACGTAATCGCTCCTTTCGCGAGCACAGAAGTGCGCATGTGTGTGGAGACAGCGGATTGGTTTCAATGGTAAATTATACAGACCGACAGACAGTCAACCCGTTGACGGATTTGGCCCAAAATTTTATACGGACCTACATTCATGGCGGTAAAACTGTGTATAAAATTTTATCCATCCAGCTATTCAAGTGTTTGAGTTATAGCGTTCGCATGACCTCGAACATACAGACAGACAGACTTCCCGTTGACGGATTTTGTCCAAAATTTGATAGAAACCTACAAATTATGTTTAAAGACCACATACCAAATTTCATCCCCGTAGCTCTAATAGTTTTCGAGTTATCGTGTTCACAGACACACACACAGACATACACACAGACATAATTCCAAAATTGTGTTTTTCGGACTCAGGGAGGTCTAAAACGTGGAGATTCGTCAAAATCTCGAGTTCGAATTTTTTGACGATTACAATACTTTCTCTTTGTATACTTCGTATACGAGAAAGTAAAAAAGGGAGCTTGTGAATTACATTGTTTCAGAGATATAATGCATCGAATTTGAGAGCTCCCCCCATTTTTTCTAGGTTTAAAAGTCGTATGTCCCTTTAAGTTATGCATGTGACAAGGTTGTTGATGGTCACCCCTCCCTCTTTCATCTTTATACTGTCCTGCCGCCACGAGATAAACCCTGAACAGGGTTGCCTCACGTAGACGAGTCGAAGAAAGGAGTGAAACGGATATAAAATCAGTCGCAACATTTGGCATACTAAGCGCTCTTCGTTAGGCCAGAATTCGGTTTCGACCGAAGTACAAAGCCAAATAAGACTTCGGCCGGTTCTATCTGCGCCAAACCAACCTTAGCACAAGATGCCCTACAATATTCATACGATATCTTTACGACGTTGTGCGGCATTCGAAATGTCGTAGCAACATCGTGGAGATATCGTAAAATATCTTGTGCCAATAGGGAAATGAAGCTCTTTCCTTCACCTTCACAATGGAATATCCCATTACCATAACGACCGCCATCGGGATGTCTAGTGTCTGGGGCTTTTCTCGTGGCGGTAAGACAGGCTTTGCGACAGTAGTTCCTTTAAATGTATTTCCCTTCAAGCAAAAAACATATAATTTTTTCATCCTTATTATACAGTCTCATAAATTGAAATATGAGAATCTACAACATAACTGTAACTAAAGGAGACTTTGTAATCTCTAAATACGTTGCCCCACTACTTAAAAACTACTTACGCAAAATTGAAATGTGATAAGACGCATTTTAGGCTATTATGCACCATCATGAAATTCCGAGAACTCATACATCGGATATGGCGTTGTTTTTCCATTGTTGTGCACATGTTTCTGATAATTTTAAAAATCCACTGTGATGTGAAATCGGATCAAATGGTGATCATCAAAATCGCTTGTTTCAAATTATCTTCAGCAAGTTATATATCGGGCAGTCGATATCAAGTTATTATCGAGTAGTTTCTTTTTCAGCAATTTTCTTATATTTAAGATTAACGTAAGTTTTACGTTAATCTTAAAAAAAGTATGTTAAAATATTTTATCTGAACACAATTAGGCACGGTAAAAACAGATTTCTAAAAGAAAAACCTTCTTCGCTTCGTTTCTAAATATATTATTACTCTTTAATAATGCACCAAATTAATTAATTTAAAAACAGGAATGGTGAAAGTAAAAGTTTTTAAAGACAAAGACTTAACATAAATTAAAATATCAAATGAAACTTAAAAAAAGCTGATGAAACCTATAAAGTGATTATAAATAAAGTGAAAACTTTCATGATATATTGATTGCAAATGGACATAATGTTGATGAATATTCTGTGTCTGCCCTAACGATGCAGTTCATAAAACATTATCATGTTCGCCTACGAAAAACTTAATTTTTATTAATGATGATTCGTTTGATAATTTACTGATAATTTTCATTAACATGATAATTTATTTCCATTAGAAACTTCACTAAACGGAAAAGGTTATAGGGAATAGTTGTCGAATTATAATAGAAATAATTTTAATCGAATGGAAATAATTTTAATAAAAAAACAAGTAGTAGAATTTTTTCTAGTTTACTTATTTTCAAAACAAAGTAATTTACATTTTATGATATGCACTCTAAAACAGAAAAATTCGCTAAAAAATTGTGCCATCGGTCTAATTAAGAAAACCGGTTGCCTAGATTGGTCCACCAATTTTTTTAAACACAATTAAAGCAAAAATAAATAAATTGGTGTAAATTGGAGAATCAAATGATTTTTGATTCTCCGATTTACACCAAACAATATATGAACCAAAGTATGACATTTTATGCACTGTAACAATTCTTCTTCTTCCTTTGTTCCTGAATATATGACAGGAAACAAAGTAGCCTTAGTTAGTTTTCTTTTTGAACCAACATTTGTTGTCTTTGATGACTTTTTTTACTTTCTCGTATACGAAGTATACAAAGAGAAAGTATTGTAATCGTCAAAAAATTCGAACCCGAGATTTTGACGAATCTCCACGTTTTAGACCTCCCTGAGTCCGAAAAACACAATTTTGGAATTATGTCTGTCTGTGTGTGTGTCTGTATGTGTGTCTGTGTGTGTGTCTGTGAACACGATAACTCGAAAACTATTAGAGCTACGGGGATGAAATTTGGTATGTGGTCTTTAAACATAATTTGTAGGTTTCTATCAAATTTTGGACAAAATCCGTCAACGGGAAGTCTGTCTGTCTGTATGTTCGGGGTCATGCGAACGCTATAACTCAAAAACTTGAAAAACCAGATGGATAAAATTTTATACACAGTTTTATCGTCATGAATGTAGGTCCGTATAAAATTTTGGGCCAAATCCGTCAAAGGGTTGACTGTCTGTCGGTCTGTATAATCGCCTACTTGTTCAGTTTTGAAACTAACTCCCTGCGCATGCCTACTAGTGGCAATGCCTGTGCAAGGAAGGGACGCTCCGAAACTTGGCAGTTTGCCAAAAACAAATTCTGGAGTGATTTTGTAAGGAAGCAAACATTTAGGGAGTCTCGCCAGGTCCTGTTGCGCAAAAGAATGAGCAGAGGATTTGAATTTGTTTTGATCCTTCAAACCACGCGTGGTTCCAACTTTGGTTTACTTGCGACGGAAGTTTATTTGATGTCTTTTATTATTCTAGTTTTCTCTACATGTGTTAGGAGTATACGAGAAAGTTTAGGGGAGACCACTCCCGCTGGTTTCCTTTGGTTTGTTCCCCTTCCTATTTATGAGGACTGCTAGTGATAGTAAATGCTTCCTGGCCTTTTTTTTCCTTTGGTTTGTTCCCCTTCCTATTCATGAGGACTGCTAGTGATAGTAAATGCTTCCTGGCCTTTTTTTCCTTTGGTTTGTTCCCCTTCCTATTTGTGAGGACTGCTAGTGATAGTAAATGCTTCCTGGCCTGTTCCTCTTGTTCAAGAATATTAGTCCCAATGATTTAAACAGTTGGATTTAGACAAACAATCTAAGGTTGTCCAATATAAGATACTCTATGACAAAAAATTCCTCTAACCTTGTTTTCACAATATTTTAATAAAATTATTGTTATAAATTATTAGGCAAACAAGTTTTAAGGATATAACGATATGGAGGGTATAATGATACAATACCATGAGGATAAAATAATATATAACACATTTTGATATTTTCTTTAAAACAGATTAAATGCTATTAATTAGTCTTTTGTTAAAATATTTAATTAATGATATCCAAAGTCAAACGCTTGTTCTCTAACTGTAACCACGTAGAGTTCATAGTTCACTGAAAAATGATTTAATATATCACATTTTCATCGTTAAAACAGAATTTATGGCCGAAATATTTAATAGATTTGAAGTTGTGATACCGGACCAATCTAGGTGAAGCGCTGCATCGATCCAAATTCTGAAACCTTTGCCTACTATTTGCGCATTCTTTGTCTTGTTACTTTCTCGTATACGAAGTATACAAAGAGAAAGTATTGTAATCGTCAAAAAATTCGAACTCGAGATTTTGACGAATCTCCACGTTTTAGACCTCCCTGAGTCCGAAAAACACAATTTTGGAATTATGTCTGTCTGTGAACACGATAACTTGAAAACTATTAGAGCGACGGGATGAAATTTGGTATGTGGTCTTTGAACATAATTTGTAGGTTTCTTTCAAATTGTGGACAAAATACGTCAACGGGAAGGCTGTCTGTCTGTATGTCCGAAGTCATGTGAACACTATAACTCAAACACTTGAATAGCTGGATGGATAAAATTTGGTACACAGTTTTATAGTCATGAATGTAGGTCCGTATATAAGTTTGGGCCAAATCCGTCAACGGGTTGACTGTCTGTCTGTCTGTCTGTATAATCGCATTCTTGTATCTCATAAGCCTTTTGGCTTAGATAAATAAAACTTGATATCGCGGATACTAACATTAATTATAGATCTGTGCCCAATTTTCATCTCAATCGGTTGAAAAACAGGTGTTCAAATTGCATATTTAGTTCAAAATGCATATTACGACTGTGTGTTGGCGAGCGTTTTGCTTATTTTACTCAAGTGAGTATGGTTGGCGGTTGGCGTTTGACCTTGGCGGAAATTGAAGCGATCTGCAAACACGCGCTTCGGAAACTATGGCAATCCCCAAAACGAAACAGCGTTTTGACATTCTCCAGATGGACTCCTGTGATTAACCAAAGGTGCAGTGAAATGTTGTGCGATATCTATAGTAAGATTTCGTACTCAAAAACGTTAAATAAAGTTGTGATACTTCAGCGCGCTTAAAAATTGCGAACATACGCAATTTTTTTTGCAAAATATCAAGTTTTTGGGAATTCATAAATTTTATATGTTTCATTGTAAATCACCATTCATAATTTTTTTTCAAAGTAACCAGGCCTTGGGTAAATACCCCAAGAATATTTACCTACCAACTGGGTGTTTACCCACCCCACATTACTGGTCGTATGCGAGAAAGTTTCGGGGAAGTCACTCCCGCTGGTGTATTTTTGTCAACTAAAAATTTGCCATCTGCTACATTAAAATGCTTGCTACATGATCTTCTTAGATATTTAAATTTCCACATTTTTATCGTTTGCCCGCTTTTTAAAAAAGTAGATTCAAAAAAGCTAAGAGGTCGGTATTTTTATTCCACTTAAATAAATTGAGTTTTTACATAAAAAAATGAAAAGTCTACTTTGACATTATGTCTCTGAAGCTTTTTTCATGGCATTATTGTTGAAAAATACTGTCCTTTAGTTTTCTGTACTTAAAACTTCAATTGAGAAGGTATAAAATGATGGGCTTTCATATATTTGGATTAAAACTTAAAAGTATTCAACGTTTTAAAATGGTAGCTTTTAATGGAATGGCTTAAACCCATAAATCAGATTTTCAGCGAAAATACAAATGGTATGTCTCAAAGCGTCCATTTAAATTTCAAGTACTTGTTTCTTAATCTTTAAAGTAAAATGCATAAGTGATTTTTCGAAAATGTTCACATTTTTAAATAGAAATATGTTCTTAAGTTAATAACATAAAATTGAATCTAAGTTGTAAAAGAAAAAAAGTTCTGACCTTTTAAAAAAAAATTAACGAAACCCAAAACTCTGTTTTCAAAAAAGATGAACTGTTATTAAACAGAAAATAATTCGCATTTTAGCTTTTAGTATATGAGAGAAAGGGATTCAAAGCAGTGGCGAATCCAAGGGAATGCTACGGGGCTGCAGACCCTCCCAGAGATACACCAGAATTCTTGCTTTTATTTAAAATCACTACAACTGTTTGTTCTAAATATCCCTTTTAAAAAAAAAATAATAATAAAAAATAGTATCAACATTATATATATATTTTGGACTGACACGCTCGGAAAATTTCCCCACTTTTGTAGTCATTCCACTCATACTAGTAGCATTGACGGTGTCGAAGACATTTTTTGGCTAGATATTTCATTGTATTTTTTTTATTTAATTATAGAAAGTATGTAGAGTTCCTTATTTTTCTTATTGTCAGGTGAGTAAAGTGTAAAGTTAAAGTGTCTTGGCTTATATAAGCCATGAGGTTTGACATTCGTCACGACGGTACAAACTTTTTATGACCTCAGCCCCCTCCAGACCCAAATCCTGGATTCTCCACTGATACAAAGTATTACAAAGAGAAATGATTGTAAGCTTCAAACATTCGAATAGACATTTTGAAGAATTCCCGCGTGTTAGAATTTAAACTTCTTTGCGTTCGAGGAAACCATATTTGTAATCATGACTCCATGTCCATAAATGTACACGAAAACTCAAAAACGGAATTGGATAGGTAGATGAAATTTGATAAGTAGTGCAACGTCTTGCAGTTATGCTTAAAAGAGCATTCAGAGCTAACTTAAATTTAACATAATTTATTGATAATTCTTCTGGAGTAAATGTAGAGTTATAAACAAATATTATATTTTTAGGTTAATAATAATATAATAAAGTAAGCCCCAAGGCGGGGTGTCCATTCACTGGTAAAAGAATCAACGGGTTTCGCTAAATTGTCCAAATCGGACTTCCGTGGTATACGACCACCAGTTTGGCTGTCGGGATGTCATCTCCCCTTTAGTTGTTCAGTCCCGACCTTATATCGCAACAGAGAAGAAAAACCCCTTTGCGTTCTCACGGGAACACACTTGTTTGCACAAAAGCCACCTGTTCAGGAATGTTGCCTAATTCCGTGCAATAGGTAGATGAAAGTTCTGCACCGCGCACCAAAGTTTTGTAATGAAAGGCAGTAGCCCGTCAATAGAGGGGTGAAGATTTCAGGTGCTTGAAGAAACCGTCAGCATGAAAAAGTAAGGGCAGATGTCTATTGTTCAGATGAATCTCAAAGTGGCCAGAGCCCTGGGAACGCACACACCCAAGCTTAAATCAATGTCAGCTGTCGGAGGAGGGCATACGTCACAGTAGCCATTACTTCAAATTTGCAATCTATATGAATTATTAGACGAAATCCGTACGCAGGAATATTGACAGTCTGAACGTGATAATTCAAATCTGCATTCAGCTGGACGGTGTTTTGCCTTTGTACCATAGCTGTATATCTGTATCAAATTTTGTACCAAAATTGTAGATCTGTATCAAATTTTGCACCCAAACTCTGGGTTTGTATCAAATTTTGCACCAAA
>BGPR01043559.1:0-12904 GCA_013235015.1 Araneus ventricosus | reverse complement strand
TGTACTACCATAAAATTTACATATTCAGTGGCATAACCCTATAGCATGGCAAGACTGGCTAAAAGGCAGAAGCCCATAGTCTTCGGATTACCTTGATCTGAGGTATAAGAATTGCATAGTTGCACTGCCACTGTTTTACCCTCCAGGACTTAAAATAGGCCCACCCCTAAACATTTCACAGGGACCCCATACTGCCTACAGTATGTCCACCACAAGAACTCTGCTTGTCAAGTTGTTTCGTTGATGGTGATCGTTGTAGCAACTGGTTATATGTTAGGGAAGATCCATTTTAAATAGGAGGAATCTGATGGAAGTTGGGGTTTTATTTTATTATTGATGCAAGTTTATGACGGTAAAAAAAACAAAAAGAGTACATCATTCATGAACTTCTACCTACTTGAAATAGATTCCTCCTATTATAACCTGTTTCTATAGTGACTGCCGGCAAAGAAACAACTTGGCAAGAAGAATTCTCATGTCAGATGGACATTAGTTACAACACTGCAAGTATTAACAAATTTTGATGCAAAAGCCCTTGATTACTAGAAGCACATTCAAGTATTCATATCATGTGTTAGCAAGCATCTGTGGAGTTATAGAATTAGTGGCAACTGTGATACCCTGCTTCACTGTAACTATTACGAGACATTTGGTATAGATACAATCTTTCAAAAAACCTAATATGAGAAATTCCACACGAGATAAATTTGGGGAATGAGGAGATGATAGAAATAGACCTTCCCAACCCATTATTCCAAATTTCACATGCAATTCTCAAAAAGCCATATCTATGCCACAGCCATCTACTGATTCCTGAAAATAGCCAATATACAAAACAAAAATTTGGAAACCTACATAATTTTATGTGTCCAATATTTCTTGAGCCCCCTGTATTATTATGCAAAAAAATATTTAAATTGTTGATAAAATAAACAAATCCTAAAATCAAAAGAATAAGGTGTAAGCAAAATTCTCTTTGAGTGACTAGAAAATTGTTTTTGATTAATAAAAGTGTATAATTAACATTGATTCTATGCTCTATAACAGCTATGTAGATACAAAGACAGTGAAGTCAGAAAGATACAGAGCTGTGTATCATCAAGTATGATTCTCGCTATCTCTGCGAAATAATGACATCAAATATAGATTTGATGTTAAATTTTTACATAAGTATTGGTCATTAAGCAAATATTAACCTAAACAAAACTTATGTTTGTTATATCATTCTTAAAAACAGCAGGAACAAAAACGAGTTCATGTCAACTTTAATAACGATAAAATCTGTTATTAAAGTTTTTGTAGTTAATATGAACCTGAGTAACAGGGATGTAGTGGAGCTGCAATGTGCTGGAACACCGCTCTGGAACTGCTTTTTATTTTACGAGGTATAAATAAGAAAAAAATGTGAAAATATCCTTAAAACAGCATGATTTTTGTCACCCAGGTTAGAGTGTTGTGGAACTGCTTATTTTGCAACTATATCACTGCTGAGTATGTAATTTCATTACAAAAATTTCATGACAGGAAATATTTCCCTATATAGTTAATGTGCTGATTTAAAATTGAAAAACATAATAATACTGACATTGCAGAAAAAGAATGCAAGTTTTTTTTTTTTTTTTTTTTTAATGTGATAAAAACCAACTAAGTATTGACAGAAACATGTTTTACACCTGAGAATTTCATTGTTTTCAAAAACTGGAAGGTAAGAAAGTTTTTCAATCTCCAAAACAACAGTAAAGGAATGGATGTTGAACAAGTAATATTTGAAACAATATGTAATACAACAATTTAACACACGATACTGACAGTTGGAATTCCTTATCTCGGATATTTGCGTTAGCATAGTTTGCTTTTTAACTATTTAATTTTTGAGTGTATTCAGAAAATTTCTGAAGCATTTAATATAATAATATATTACTAATATAACACTGAGATATATATTCACGCAATTCAAATACTTTCTTAGAAGATCGAGAATAGGATTGATTACTTTTTTTAAAAAATTAACTTAATTTCATATTATAAAATAAAAGTTTTATGATGTATTATTTATGCATGAATTTCACAGCGATTATTTACATATAATAAAATTATTAGATTTATTTATTCAATATGCATAATTATTATATTCAATGGTTACTAAAACAGATCTTGGATATATCTAAGAAAAACAAACCGATGACAATACATGGTAAAATATTTATTCTATTAATCCCATTCACTCATGTGTCGTGGTCATTTAACATACAAATGTACGTATTACTGAAGAACAAAATTAATAATAACGAAGAATAACAAATTTGGTAGATGTTTTAGTAACAGCTTTTTCTGCTATGTTTTATACTCAAAGAATTTTATATGTTCATGTAATCAAAAAAAATAATTCATAAATAACTATTTTCTCAAAACACTACGAGCTACAATACTGAAATTTTTTGAAGAGGAAATTGATATAACTAAGTCATGCACAAGTTTGAAGAGCAGAAAATTTTTTTCAATATTTTTTATAAACGAAAACATTACTTAGAACTATCCCTAAAATATCCAAAATAATATAAAAATCTCTAAAATGAAACTATACATTATTATAAGAACAATATACCTGCTAAAGTAAAGTGTTTAAGAATCAAATCACTGTATAATTTAGATAAAAATTTCTGAAATTATGCTTTTTAAAATACATTTAATTACAATAATGTAAATAATTTGTAAATAATTCATTCACTTTTTGCTAAATAGAACCATTACTCGTTCATTCGCTCATGTTCAAAATCTGACAGTTCACGAGCACATTCTTTTAACTTCCAACGTTATTTTTTCCATAAAAAACAAAAATTTCTTTTACATTCACATAAATTTTTCTCATATTAAGTTCTATTTCTTTAAGGAAATTATGAAATACAAACTTCATTAAGAAAGATGATTTTTTTTTAATGCTAAAATATAACTTCAGGCAGCAGAAAGAAAATGAAGTCTGTTAAAAGCAAAGCAAATAAAACTTAAATACTTACCAAATACACATAAAAATGATTCTATAAAATTGACGACCTATCTCAAAAAATTTTTGTTCGTTCAATTTAAAAGCTAACCGCACAAAAAGTTTTGACAGATACCTCAGAATGCAACACAGATCCAGCGAAGAACTAGGAAGAACTAGCGGATACAAATGTTAACAAAACAAAACTATGACCGCTGTATACAAACAATGCTTTCTACTATCGATTCTTTCATCAATGGGTGAGTTTTCTGTTTTGTTTATTTTGGTATTCAGAACTTCAGTGTCTAAGTTCAATTTCCGGTTTCAAGTTTTTTTCTTCAAAATTTCAGTACTTTGTTTGAGCATATTTAATTTTTAATTGTTTGTTTTTCGATTATTATGGCTTGCGGATACTTTGAAAAGGAGAAGTTTAAGATTTTTGTTTCAGCAGTATTTAAGTAAAGGACGAGTTTTCTGTTTTGTATGTGTATATTTCAATGAGGTGACTATGTAATTCCGGTGTAATGCTAAGTTAATGGAATCTTCAAAGCTGAATTTCAAAAGCCATACAAATAAAGTCAAGGTTTTTAAAGTAAGTAAACAAAACAGGAAACTCGTCCATACCCAAGCCTATTTGACATTAAACACCAAGTTCAAACAAGTTTCACCTTTTATAAAGGCAGAATCATGTATTCTTTTTATTGTTAATTCTCTTCATCTGTTAGTTTTTTTTTATGATATTTGTTAAGAAACCCAAGATAGCATCTTGCTTCGATACATATTTAAGGAGGGATAACAGTCATTCAATGAAAAGAGGATCGTGCTTTACTGCCCTGTTGCTGTCTGGTAGGAACAAAATATCGGGTGTTCTGTACAGGACTGAATGCTTTTAAAATCTAATTACCAACAACAGGGCCGGCCTTTATCCGATTGAACTACTTCCTGCCCAGATAGTAATTTTAGTTTGCAGCAAAGTTGCAGCAATCTTGCTCTGCAAATCTGCAAGCCTGTAGCAAGTTTGACACGGCAAGAGTGCAAGCTTGAAACAAGTTAGTCACCAAGCGTCGAACTTGAAGCAAGCTTGTTGCGTCAAGCACATTGCAAACTATAGCAGACACAGAGTAACCAAACGAACCTCAGATTCGAACCCCCGAGAACCCACTTCATAGCCAGTCGCCATGGCCACTCAGCCAGCAGGACTCTGATAAGAGAAGTTAGATTGCGCTAATAGATCCCAGATAGCACGTAAGTTTGCAGCAAGTTTGATTTTGACTTGATTTTACCTTGTCATCGCAAATTTGACGCGTCAAGCTTGAAGCGAACTTGTAGCAAGTTCGCCGTGACAACTAGAGCCACCTCCTTGCAATGCAAATTTGCTGCAAGTTTGCAAAACAAGCTTCATGCAAAGATAGCACAAAGAGATAATTATCTTTGTCTCTGTTTAAAAAAAACATCTGATTTTTAATAGCATCTCCTAGACCGTCCTTCTTTTTATTTATTCAATAAATCAATGATAATTTGTAAAAAAACTAACTTTTTTATAAAAAAAATTTTTGAAACATTTTCCATCTTTTTACTAAATATAACACTCGCCCTTTAAAGAAAACTATATCGCCTTTTTCTTAATGTTGAAATTTTAACGTTTATAAGCAAACAGTCAAATCAATCGAACCGAAAAAACAGTCAATGTTCGTTGAAAAATAATAACTTACATTTTGTTCCATTTTAAAGTAATTACTTTCGAACTCTAATTTCATAATTTATTCTACTAGTAAAATGTAGTTATTAGCGAAAATCGCTCTCTCTTTGACTTCAAATTATATTCGCAACTCAAAAAATTAATGGAATCAAGAAAACAGTTTAAAATAAATCGTATACGAATCGAATCGAACGATGTATTAGCGAAATCTATCTTCTCCTCTCAGAGTTTAACTGGCCGAATGGTTAGCGCGTTTGCTTCGGAACCGCTAGATAGCGAGTTCTAATCCGGGTTCTGTTCGTACTCTGTTTTTGCTATAATTTGCAATGAGTTTGCAATGCAAGCTTGCTGCAAGTTCGTCCCATGGTGACTTCGAAGCTTGCGTTAACTCGCTGCAAACTTGTTTCACACTTGCACTCTTGTCGTGTCAAACTTGCCGCAAGTTTGCTGCAAACTAAAATTGCTATCTGGGATTGTGAATCTGCACGCTTTATTTTAAATTGTTTTCATTAATTTTTAAAATTTTGAGTTGAGAATATGATTTGAAGTCAAAGAGAGAGCAATTTTCGCTAATAACTACGTTTAGCTAATAAAATAAATTATGAAATTAGGGTTCAAAAGTAATTACTTTTAAAAATATGGGACAGAATGTAAGTTATTATTTTTCAACAACCATTGACCGTTTTTTAGGTTTAATTTTGTTTATGAACGTTAAAATTTCAACATTAAGTACCCAGATAGCACGTACATTTTTCAGCAAGTTTGATGTTTACTTGATATTATCTTGTTGTGGCAAATTTTACGCGTCGATGTTGTAGCAAAACTGCTGCAAAATAACGAGGCAGAATCGCCACCCTCGCTTGCAAGACATGTTTGCCGCAGGTTTGCTATCGGCTTGTTACGGCGAAAATAGACAACTAGCGCCACCCCTCCTTGCAATGCAAGTTTGCTGTGAAGGTGTCATGACAAGTTCACAGCACGATTGCAAAACAAGTTTGCTGCAAAGATGAGATCACACTAAGAGAAAATCTTTGTCTCTGTTTTTAAAAAATATCCGATTTTTAATAGCATTTCCTAGACCGTCCTTCGTTTTATTAATTCAATAAATTAATGATAATTTGTGAAAAAACTAACTTTTTTATAAAAAAATTTTCAAACATTTTCCATCTTTTTAATAAATATAGAACTCTCACTTTAAAGAAAGCTTTATCGCCTTTTTCTTAATGTTGAAATTTTAGCGTTTATAAACAAAATTAATGTTTATTGAAAAATAATAACTTATACATTTTGTCCCATTTTAAAAGTAATTACTTTTGAACTCTAATTTCATAATTTATTCTACTAGCAAAACGTAGTTATTATCGAAAATCGCTCTCTCTCTCTTTGACTTCAAATCATATTCGCAACTCAAAATTTAAAAAATTAATGAAATCAAGAAAACAGTTTAAAATAAATCGATAAATAGATGAACGATATTAGCGAAATCTATCTTCTCCCCTCAGAGTTTATCTGGTCAAGTGGTTTAGAGAGTCAGGTTCGGAAGCGGTAGATCGCGAGTTCTAATCCGAGGTTGTGTTCGTACTCTGTTTTTGCTATAGTTTGCAATGAGTTTGACGTGGCAAATTTGACGCGTGGTGACTTCGAAGCTTTCGTTAACGTGCTGCAAACTTGTTTCAAGCTTGCACTCTTGTCATGTCAAATTTGTTGCAATCTTGCAGATTTGCAGAGCAAGATTGTTGCAACTTTGCTGCAAATTAAAATTGCTATCTGGGAAAAGGGCGATATATAGTTGTCTTTAAAGTGCGAGTTCTATATTTTGTAAAAAGATGGATAATTTTTCAAATTTCTTTTGTAAAAAGACCTAGTCAGTTTTTTACAAATTACCGTTGATTTACTGAATTAATAAAAAGGACGGATCTAGGAGATGCTATTAAAAATCAGATGTTTATTAAAACAAAGATAAAAACTAGATATATACAACTGTATCCAGGTCATGGTGTGTAAGTGTGCCGTGTCAACTTTACAGCAAACTTGCATTGCAAGGAGGGTGATCGATTATGCTTTGCTACTTTGCAGGAAGATCGTTCAAAGTTGTCGCGTCAAATTCGTCATGACATGCTAATATCAAGAAAAATCAAACTTTCTGCAAGTGTACATGCTATTTGGGTGGGTCCCGCACCAGAATGGATTTCGGGACCTAGAATGAATTGATGGAATGAACCTCTGGGTCTAGTTTAGTGAGGCGAGCAGAGCACTTGCTCTCGAAGCCATTGCCAGAAGGTAGAAAATTGAGATAAAGAATTTAAGAGAACTTTTCCCCCTTACTTTGTCGCATACGAAATATGTAAAGGAAAAGTACTATAATCGTCAAAACATTTGACCTCGGAATTTTGATGAATCTCCACTGTGACGTGTTCGACAGCGTCGAACAAATGGTATTAAGTTAGACAGAAATACTAATATGAAATCTCAGGAATTTAATGGAAAAGAAAATAAAATATTTACAATAGATGACTTGTACATATTTCTTGACTATTAGAGTAATTAATTAACTCGGTCTCGATTAATTTGGATTAGAAAGTTCTACTAGTCTTTAGAGAATCTGGTTCTAGGACGGTAAGAGACTTGAATTTATCCGCTGCCCGGAGTTGTAGACGGAAATCAGTTCTACCTTGAGAACGACTTAACAAGAGGAAGACGAGAGTTCAATATAAGTCTCTAGACTTCCGAACAGCACGACTTCGGTGCAATAATTTATGATCTACGATCACTTTAATGAAAATCAATTCGTTTTTTCTTCAGGAGAGCGAGGCTCTATTCAGAGAAATAGTTCCCTAGAAGTACAACGGTACTTCTCAAAACCTTGCATGATTTTGCTATCACGAGTTCGCAAAACAGAGCTAATGCTCTAACAGATGAGATTCACAATCTCATCCAAAATTATCGTCTTCACTCCCTGATCAAAAATCCGAAATGTAAGTCTTCTGCAATATTTTCTTTCGTTCCCCGAGATGGGGTCTTTCTCCTCTTGTTACGTTCCCCCCGATTTTCCGTTGATAGGCTGAGGAGGGTAAGGAGATCCGTATGATGGCTTGTCATTCGCTCTCGCCTGTGGAGACCTAAAGTCCATGACCTGCCCCTTTTTGGATGAGCTGATCCGATACTATCAATCTGGTGATGTTTCAATCTCAAACCTAGGGCGTGACAACCCGACAGTTTTATAGTCTGGTTTTAGCTTTTTTGTCGCCTCTTTGACACCGTCCAATTGTACGAATCTGTATCTCACAGGGAAGCTGCATAGTTCAAGTGGGGGTCTTAGACCCCACGCAGACGGACCACACGGGTGCTTTTAGTAGCGTCTTTCTCTGGGAATTTATATGAATTTCTGAATTCTCACACCACGTTTTAGACATCCTGAGTTTAAAAATCCTTTTTGGAATTGTATCTGTCTGTCTGTGAATGGGATAACTGAGAAATGCAACGAGTTAGATAGATGAAATTTGGTATGAGGTTGAGACACAAAAATTTTAAATATATATCAAATCTTGGATTTCGCCCAAGATTTGATATATATCTACAATCTCTCTGTCTGTCCGTGCGCCTGCAATTAATCCAGAACGCACAAAGCTAGAAGAATTGAATATAGCACATGGTTTTATAAACAGAATTTTAGATCTGTATCATATTTTGGACCAAGTGATTATGTGAACAGTGTAACTCAAAATCACAACAAGCTGGACGGATGAAATTTGGTACGTGATCTTGTGACGATAATTGTATATGTATCGAATTTCGGTCCCATTTGGAAGAGAAAAAAAGACATTCAAAGTGCATACTCGGTTTTCTTCATTAGTCTACGAAGAACAAGTATAACAAGGTTATTGGGTCTTTTCTAACAAGATGGCACATCCCCTCAGTAGGATTCTGTAATTCGTCGGTTCCTGGACGAAAAACTTCCTGGCAGATGAACTGGAAGGAAAGGATCAATACCATGGTTTGCCCGCAAAGATGAGCCTGGTGCAAAGTTGACTTGTGGGGCCTTGAAACAAATTTCGTCCAACAAAATAATTTATAGCATTTTGCTACTTATTACATTGCAAAATTTGGAGTATATTTTTGGTATTTGGTATAGCAAGGGCATAAGGAACGTACGAAAATGATAAATAATTAAAAAACTTTTATAATGTTAACATTTCAATCACACAAAACAATTGTCAATAAACAAAATAACAAAAATGATTGATTCATAAATTTATAAAATACAATTTGGTATGCTACTTACGAGAATAAAGTCACAATATGCGATTTTTGTTTCATTTTCTTACATCTTTTTTGTAAATACATAGATAATATCAACATAATTTAGTTTTTTTAATTAGTTCGAATTCGATAGATAAAATGGCTAAAGAAGTAAATCGTTCTCAACTAAAGCTAGATCTCAAGTAATTTTTTTATTATTTTCAGTCTTAAAAAAGATCTTTCTGTAGATGCAACAGTAATTGGTAAGGACTATATAATTTTCAGAAAATTAATAAATTTTGGATAAAGTATTACCAACACCTTCGGGTCACTTTTCACTTTTAAATCATAATTAACACTTTCGAGACTGACGGGACATCTAAGAATATTTAAATCAACACATTTTTAAAAAATTAATCTTGACAGAGTTGAGTTAATATTGTGATCCCGGAAAGCGAAACTCGACAATAAATTTTGATTTCATTAAAGATATCGATGCAATAAATTTTAATTTTGCAAATTCAGTTAGAGGCGCAGGGTATCGTGCGTTCGCACCGTTTCAGATCTCCTCGGTCCGGTTCTGTTTGCCCGCTCTCCTGATATAACTTAAATTGAGTTTTTTTTTTGGATTGTACTAAGGGCAGTCTTTGCCGCATTGGATAGAACATACTGTGCCTAGTGTTACAGTGCAAATGTGGGACAAGTGGAGAGAAAAAGAATACCACTTCGATATTCTCTGAGCAATGTGGCGTTCGCTGAAGTTTACTAAGGTAACTTTTACAATCAGGGATTGGTTGTCTGTATATTATATATATATATTAATAGTATTTTTATTTCATGATATCAACTTGCTATTTAACAAAAATAAAATGAACTTTGGAATTCCTATATGATGACTATTAAATTTTTTCAGCGAAGAACATTCCGAATTAAACGTTTGGAAGAATACCATTCGGCCGAATTTAAAGCAGAATTGAAGAATTTTCTGCGATCGCAGGACGAGATCGAGATCTGAAGGTTTTTGCAATGTTAATTTGCTATCGACTGCAGTTTCTTCTTGTAAAGATTTCTTCTGCAGTTTGAAAAAATGTCGGTTTCTTACAAAAAAGACCATTGAATGGCTGCTGCAACGTTTTAAACAATCCTGGCTCACAAAAATGTGTGAGATATAAGTGAGATCCTTGCAGTTGAAGATTGACCTCCAGCAATGATCCGGCATAAAGTATGTCTGCTGAACTTGTTTCAAAAGCTTGTGTAGGGAGGGACTCAAGAAACTGACGAAAATAGTGACTCAAGACACTGCAGAGAATAGAATCATACATAAGCTCGGCTGCAGAGGTTTCCAGATCCTCTTTTAATGTCAGGTTAAAAGAACAATTTCTCAGTTGATCATTCGCTGGAACTTAAACCATCTTTGGAAGTTTCTTTCAGTTTCCGCTTATAAAGCTGAACAATATCCCCTTAGCTGCCGGACGATATATATAAGTTCTTTTTTTTTTGCATATCTCCTCATGTTTCTTAAGAGCAGACGATTTTGGTAAACTGTTATAACTTTCCGACGCTCTGAATCTAACAACCCAGCCTGGAAAAACGGAAACCAGGAAGTGTTTACGCCGATTGATTTCTTAATGGAATAGCTTCTGTCCCCCGCGTTAAAACTACCTACATGTGAAATAAAATATTAAAATTCTTGTGATGGAAAGGGTCGACGATATGACAATGGAACATGAGTCAACCTTTCACTGCTTGCCCTTTCAGTTTGGAGTAACTTGCCTAGTTGGGTCCTTAATAGGTAATAATTTAACCTGGAAGGTAGAGTTTTTATCGTTAATCCATACATGGTATGACTGGATCGATTTCACAGAAGGAATTACGAAAATTCTGCCCAGCTAGAGGCTGTTGATAAATTTCTGAAGTTCAGTTGTGTTGTTATAATTGGTAATTTTGTCCACCAGCTCAAACAGTTTTGAGTGAATATCAGTGGAGAAGTATCTTTGTAAGTTGATTCTTGCTTGAAGCTGATTCCGTCGTCAGTGGCGTAGCGAGGGTAACATTGGTTGGGGGCACTGATATCCCAGGTACCAGTCTCAGGAAGAGGGTGCAATGAAGTCAAAATATTTTTAAGTTTTTAAAATCAGAAAACTAAAATGCCATTTCTTCTCACTCAGTAATATTCTCTTTCAGATTCTGAAAAATCATTTCCTGAAGTATTGTTTTAATTCAAGGAAATACTTTTAAGATTTCTCTTTTCAAACTTACTTGCAACTAAGTGAAGGATAACTAAAAGGAATCAGTCTTTTTTTTCAGTCCAGCATATGAAAACTGCTCAAGTTTTCTCAACTTTTTCATAGCAAATTAAAGAAAATATCAAGCAGGTTACAAAGACTTCATTTCATAGATTCATCTCGGAGAAGATGTGGTGACGCTCCCCTTTGTACGAGAATCGTTTTCCTTAGACTAGAGAGTTAGGAGATGATAAAGAGATATGCCTTGTAGAAGACCAGCCTTTTGTTTTATCTGCAGTTGCATTTTAATATCTTAGATTGATGGCAGGCAAGGATAGTTCTATAAAGCAAACTCATTCAGCTTCTAAAGAAATAAACTTCTTTAGATAATTAAAATTATTAAAAGAGAAAAAGGACCAACCGAACAAAGAAATGTAATTCTAAAAATGACATAATTCTAAATAACAAAGTAATTTCTGTGAAAAAGGAAACTTTCACAGATTCATGGGTGTGTCCTTTATCGTAGTTAAAACTTGAAAAAGGTGAAAAAAGCAAGTATCTCCAGTGGCACAACTAAAGCGGGGCATAGGGGTGGTCCACCCAAGGAAGCACTCCTAAAGGGGAGGCAAAATCAGACATGCAGGAAAACAATATTATAACTAAGAGCAACAGCACTAGCTTTATGACAGTGTTAAAAAAATAACTATTGTAATTCGTATTTTTCGCCTTTTGCCAGTAAATTGCCGACATCGAAAGAAAGACTGGTGGTGGACACGAGATTTCGCAACGTTTCTGCAGAGATCGAGGGCATCAAGCGACGAATTAACTTACTAAAAACTTTTTTTCTGGAATTTATTATTTTTATTTTGAGGTTTATGTGTTCTTCATAAGGCCTGAAAGAAGTGAGGGATCTTGCAAGTTAGCCCCAGGTGGCAAAAGGGGCAGCTATGCCACCGACTCTCTCTCCTCAAATTTATCACCCGAGCATAGGGAGAAGCACTGTTATGCAGAATAGTCTTAGTCTTGCTGAGTAGATATCTCTGGAGTGTCAGGACAAATAATTAGCAGGAGAAAAAGGACTCCTGTTTCAAAATGGAAATGCATTTTGAAATAGAACTTTTCAACCCCGGTTGTCATCACTGGTATAGCAAGGGTAAAAGGCCTGGCACATAGTATTTTTTCTCCACCCTCATCATATTTGTTTTTTAAAAAGTGACACACTAATATTTTGTCTCCATAAGTGATAGTGAGCAGAGTATTTATACTCCTTCCCCCATTGCCATGTTGTTTTTTTCAAAAATTATCTAGTAAAAATTTAAGATAGGTTAAATGGAGGGGGACGAGATTAAATCTAATCTTCCGTCGGGCGCATCTAATCTGTGAGATGCATCCATATTTTTTTATGCCTAAGTGTGTGTTTTACCGAGAAAAGTGTGGAACCTCTAGAAGCTTCACGACTCCCTACCACTCACACTAAGGTATCATGGCTTTTTCTTTAGTGATCTTTTGATGGACATGAGGGGCACATTAATCTGGTTGATGAGTTGTACCCGATTACGTTTGTATGTTTGATTTTCAAAATTTTTCTCAATATTTCTTTTTCAGACATGACACAGGCTTGGAACAAAAAAAGCTGAACTTCATAAATACGGTATCGTGTCAAACATAAACACCGACAAGTAAAATAAGTATTATTAATTGAACAATAAATGAATAAACAAAAAGTGCTTGAGATATTAAAAATGTTGTAGAATTATTATT
>BGPR01043558.1:0-12904 GCA_013235015.1 Araneus ventricosus | reverse complement strand
TATTGTGTGCATACATTCCTCTAAACAATGACAAACCTCCGGAAAATAAAATATGACTGGAAGCTTTGTTGGCTCATCAGAAAAACAAATGATAAAACGATAGAGGTTCAAAGATACGAAAAAGAAAATTTGGGGGAAAATAAATATTGGAGGGGGAGAACAAAGTTACTTTATTACAATAACTGGAAGTTATCTTTAACCATACGGCCTAGCAATATAACATCTGTATAATCCTACAGCTGTTATACCTATAGATAACTCTACTATCACGACGCTCAGTTGCTTCACTTTCCTCATGCCACTCATCTGTTGGCTCTGTAATCACTCGGTTGATAGGATTACTTCCTTAAGCAATTGTATCGCGAGCGTGAATGACGAAAATGTTTGCTCCTAGTGAGGGAACACAAGAATAAGTTACTCCATTGCTGGGCTAAATAAACATCAGATTTTATCTTCTACTGAATTGAAAAGAACTTTTCTGTTTCTCTGATAAAATATCTTTCTTGAGAGTAGATCTTTGATTTTGCTTAGCCTTAATCTAAAAATTAATTATTAAATGTTACAGAAAAACAAGAGACTTTTATAGATATTATTTAAAATTCTTAAATTATCTGAAAAGAAAACGCATTTAAAACTGATAACGGGAATTAGTATCCAATATACTAAAAAGTAGAGGATCGGTGCCGTAAATGATGAATGTGTAATGAAGAATAAATGACAACAAACCATCCGAAATTTAAGGGAGAAGAGATTATTTTTATATAATTTCCGGAGATTCCGTCTGCATTTATAAAGTCAAAGGAAATAAATTCATGGATATTACCACAAATGAGATAAATTAGTTTTTATATACTTTCCGGTGATTTCGTCTGTATTTATAAAGTCAAATAATATAAATTCATGGCTACTATATCAGGCAGCCATCTATTATTGCAAGAACTGGAGGAAACCGTCGCTGTGCTAGGTGCGAAGCATTATCAAGAATTATTTCGAATTCGAAAGAAAGTCTGAGGACAAGGTTTGATTGATGAATGATCGCGCCAGGAAGGAGAAGCGCATATCCGCCTCGTGACGTCACCCGGCTTTCCCTGAATACGAAAGTTCAATACACTTTTTCCCAGATGCTTGTCAACAGTTTTGTGGTTATTTGTATAATTGACTGCTGACCTACTACAGCGCCTTCCAAACAGGCAGACCTTGCTCCAGGCCGTTTTGTTTTCGTTTTCTCCCATTTTTTAATGGATGCAGTGACAGGGCGTGAGGGAAACCCGATGCAATGCGATTAGTTATTGAGGTTCTACCTAACTGGAATCCACAGTCCAATACTTGAGTTTCTTAATAATGTACATGAGTGTAATGGCTTAGTAAATTGTTTAATAATTCAATTAATTGCATACTGAACTTATTCATTAATTCGCCTGCGTGTTTAGATTAATGTTATAAACATTAGAATCGTGTGTTAAATCTCTCTCAGCCACCAAAGCTTTATTACCGTTCGAGTCCAGGTGTCGTCCTCGTCATCTGACAGCAGTTTAAAATTACGAGGTCCGTCCCAAAATAGATCTCGTGTTGCTTCAAAACGGGACGTTAATATATAACTAACTATCGTTCGACTAACTAACTCTTGGCCGCCACAAGCAAAGAACCATACTTATATTACACTAAGTCGACAAGCTTCGGAGATGCGTAGAATTCGAAATAATATTTCACAAATTGCGTTTAATTGAAATAACAATTTTTCGCTTCTTAAAATATTTAAAAGTAATGTTCAAAAATGGCAAAAAGAAAGTTGCCGAAGGAAGTGAAATTGAAACTAATTATTTTTGCGACATATGTTCTCGAAAGCCAGGGCTTCATATTGGAGACTGCTTTGAAAGATACCACACGACGGAGAACTATAAAATATAATTTTTACATAAGATGAAAACATATTATTGTGTTACATGTATCTACAGTGTAAAAATGAATTAATAAATTTTGTTTTACTTCATAATCTTGCATATTATGTATTACTGTTCGTTCAACGTTCCGACCAGAAAGACACTTATGTATAAACTTAATACGACCGCAAAGGGTTAAAATCCAGTAACAATACTTCATAATATGCCCTGCCTTAAAGACATAAGTGTCGACTACTTTTTCTTTAATAAATCTGGTCAGAATATTTTCATAATAGATGGTCAGAATATATACATAAGATATTTCTGATCTCTTATTGCACGTAGATTAGAATATTGTTTTCTAAAATCGCAGAAACTTCATGTACCAAGTAACACAAGTACAGGAGATTTGACAATAAATTCGGTAATGGCATATTTTGTATTATACCAGAAGGAAAGTTTCATCTAGGCTTCATACATGTCCCTACGCCAGAGAAGAGTGTCTGAGGGTGACCTTCAACTGTACTAAACTTTCCAAGGTGAAGTCACGTATTAGCGGACTTCTACAAGAGCTATCTTGTCAGTGATGATACAAAGGAAAATACGGAAGGGGGGGGGGATTGATTACGCTACACAGAGCACACTTGTAGATCAGATGGGTGGTCGGGGGTTGACTCACGTACGTGACAGACAGGAAAAATAGGTAAGGGGGAGAATCGAACTTGGAGCCAACTTGAATTTTGTTATTGAAAATATAATATCCCTTTAAAAATAGGTAAATAAGTATGGCTAAAAGAAAGGGTATTTTAATATTAATTACTGACAATTTTAGCATTCATTGGAAGTGTGAGTTTTAATTTAGCTATGTTAATGTCCTGTTTTGAAGTAACACGACGAACATTTTGGGTTGGACTTTGTACTTTTGAACCGTGGTCAGATGACGAGCACGACACCTGAGCCGGCACCTCCTCTAAAAACTTCCTCACCACACTAGCGTGGCGTTGACTAGCTTCAAGATTTTGTAGAAGATAACATCCTTATTACTGAAAAGCTGAGGACCGCTATCGTACAATGAAATTGCTGTCAATTTTTTTTTTTCGGTGAGGAGAGGGCAAAGAACCTAAAAATCCAAGAGCTTTCATCATATCAAAAAAGCATCTGCTGTGAACTTTTGTAAATTTTAAGAACATTGATTGCTGCCCCTACGTTGATATTCTACTTCTTTGGTGGCTGTTCCTCTGGTAGCCAAAGGAATAACTTTAAGACTAATCCTCGACTGAGCTTTGCGAACAGCGAGTTGTCATCATATGGTTCGAAATCGCAGACATAACTTTCATAGCCTAAGCTTCTCGAGAGATATTAAACTCGAGTGTCAATAAAGCATTGCTTCTTATTAGTAGGGAGTTCTCTTAGGAGATTGCTCTTTAGAATCCCATTATGCAGTTAAATTTCGAAGTAAATTTATCAAAATCAAAACTGGAATGCAAACTACTTTTTATCTAAGAATACGTTTGAGAACTTGTTAACTGTCTGATACCCCAGTGACCTCAGGCAACTTTTTTCATTCAATCAAAGATCTATAAAGGCGTGCCCTTAAAAGGTATGGGTCTGATGTTAAGATATAAAATCTTTACAGTAAATCAAAAGAAATGGAACTGAGCCATTCTTTAAGTAAAACTTCCGTGTAACATAAAAGATAGCACTTCAAAATTTAAATATATTGGAATTTAAGAACGGTGTTAACCAATTATCTTCACTAAAAAGTTGATAAATATGTTTAACAATATTGTCAGTAAAGATTTTTTTTATAAAAAAATTGAATATATTACTTCTATAAAGAAAAATTGTCCTTCTGTAAGACTAATTCTGATTTATTAATACTTTCAAAATGGAATAGATAAAGCATTCATTAAATGTAGCGGTATATTATAAGTAGTTATATAATGGTTGATATTTTATGCTTGTGGTCGAGTTTTGCTCAAGCATCATATTGCTAGAAATCAACAATATTCCACACAATATCTAAACTCAAAACATATCCTTTCATTTCAAGCACACACTTTGTAATTTCCATTTCAGCCAAGAAGAGAACTGCAACGAGTTTTGAAACTCAATAAACTCGTTGATGGAGCGAATGAAAGCTCAGGTGTCATCCTCGTTATCTGATCACGGTTCAAAATTACGAGATCCATCCCAAAATAGCAATGCGTTGCTTCAAAGCGGCGCAATAATTAACTGAAACTAAAAACCATAAATTGGGACGCCAAGTAATTGACCTTCGATATCGAAAGTGTTCCTTTTTGAGGTTTATTAATTTAACCCTCCGTTAGTCGTACGGGGTACAGGTGTCCCCCATCAGTTTTCAAAACGCTACGTTTTCAATTCAATTCATTGTTTAGAGATCAAACTTTCAGTACCTGTCCTTGAAATGCTCAGGAACAATATCGCGTAGCCATTCAAGTTCAAAAGGTTAGTGCACGGGAGATAAGAGAACAAAGACACATGGGGGGGACCCCGCGCGCCTAAACGTGTAAAAGAAATTTGCGGTTGGTTGCTCTTCTTTCGCTGGTTCTGTAATGCTTACTTCTTAACTACTTATTTATGCGTCCGGTCTGAAATTCTGGAACTTTGCTTAATTTAAAAAAAAAAAATATTTATAGAATTTCAGTGAATTTACAGGGTTCGTACTCCTCCTTAAATTCCTGAAAAACTCCTGAATTTTGCTTTTTTTTTTTCTAAGGGCCCTGAAAACTCCTGAAAATTGTGTTTTTTATCCTGATATTTCTTTTTGTCTCCTGAAAAATTACAATCGAAGAGCAAAAAATAAAATTATAATAAAACATAAAAATATGACGTTTCCTTCTTGATACACAGTCGCTGGAATCCGGAATTCTTACTTCTAAGCTTACTTATCGCCGAAAGAGTCTACCGCGCATGCTCCGAGTCACCGCAATCGGGAAAGATGGAAGAATTGATATTTAGTATAATTTTTTGCCAATTTTATAAAAATTGTCCACAAAACCCCCTTCTCCCCTACAATTGATTTTTTTTTTTTCATGTTATCTCCTGAATTTTTTGTACTGTACTCCTGAAAAAATCCTTAGAAACTCCTGAATTTTACTATCGTATATGCAGTATGAGCCCTGATTAATTCTAAAAAGAAAATAGTAGAACTAGAGATTTACAACGGATAATTTGTTTTCTAGATCCGAATTTGCCAAAATGCTTTTAACAGGGATCTAAACTAATTTATGTAGGTGCAATTAATTTAAATATACGGGAAATATTCAAAGAATTTTTACCATATAAGAAGCGAGAAGTAAAGTGAATATTTGGTTACGTTTGCGTCATAATTATTTACCATGAACTTTTCAGTTCCTATTGACGATAGGTCAATAACAAACAGTAACGACAGTGATAATAACAACAAAAAAAACACACCTTAAATTAATGCATTTTGTTACATGACAAAAGGAGATGATATTCTAGATCAGCTATGGCAGAGAAATGATGTCTCGAGAAATGCTTGTTATTGGATTATGGTTCTTTTTTTCCAAGCATGTCTACTATTAACGCTTTTGTAATTTTCAAATACAATAATATCGATAAAGATATGAACATACTTGATGCCATAAAAAATTTCAGTTTAATATTTATTATACTTCAAATTTTATGCAGGGCTACCGAATGCCCGCCTTCCGATGGAATTAAAAGAACAGAAAATCTTATGTTAGGCATCAACGGTACAGGACCAAAAAACAACAAAGTGAATGAGTAATAAAGGTAGATGCAAATATTGTTGAAGAAATAGGGACAAAGCTAACCAAAAAAAGTAAAAAAGGCCATGATTGTGCCTGTAGTAAGCATTTATAAGAAGTATATGTGAAATGTTGTGATTTTTCATAGTGTTTTTATAATCTCTATAAAAATATTCAATATAGTCATCTAAAATTACTTTTTCTCTTTTTTTGCATTTCTTGGATATTTATTCTTTAATTTGCAGCTGATATGTCTTTTCTCGGAAGAAAGTATTTGTAGAAAAAAGAAAGAGAAAATGGGGGACATATGCACCCCTCGCGCCTAACTGCGTAACAAAATTTCGCGCGCCTAACGGAGGGTTAAAGAGAAAAAAATCTTATCTGAAATTTCATGACGAATTTGTTTTCTAACAGAAATGGTTAAAATAATGGAAAATGAAAGGAATAATTATTAAATTGTTATATTTAGATTGGGAATATTTAATGACGCAAAGAATTCTTTCTGAAAACTCATTTAACCTTCCAGCGAGCGCGCGTTTGCAAGAGATACTTGAATTGTGCATCGAATTACATATTTATATCGTTATTTTATATATTTAAGTGCAATTTTATTTATAAAATCTTTGTTTACTATTAGGCTAATAAACACAGATAACATAAATAAAAATTGCATTTATGTTTGTAAAGTAACACGATATATATGTAATACGATGCACTATATGTCGTAAAATTTGCGTAAGTGAGCCAGCTGGAAGGTTAACTTTCAGGACGACAGAGGTAGGTTTCTACTTTATGCTCAAAGATGAGAGGTCCGTCGAAAAACGAAATTCAGGGTGGTCTTTTACTTCCCCTTACTACCACAGCCTTCATAGATCTCTAGAAGGCTCTGATACTAGAAGTGTTAAATTAGTCGGCGAGACGCTTTGTATAATTCCCTTGGGGTTTCTAAGCACAAAGGTGTTGTCGGAGAAGAAAAAAGAAAGTCGGATTTCTCCTTTTGCTTTTATCGTTTTTGTTACCGTTCAATCAGTTGTATCTTCTTCCCATGCCAAGGTGAAGAGTATATTCTTTCAGAAGACACAACTGCCCGAAAATAAAGATAATAATAAAAAAAAACTATTCATGAGCAGTCCTTAAACCTCTTCAGGATACCATCAATGGAAACTAGGAACACGTGCAAACTTTAAAAAGATACCGCCACGTTTTTAACCCCTTAAGAGTCGCAATGGACCCCTCCTGTTTTGGAAAGGGGCTGTCGTTTTCATTCATCTGAGAAGGCATAGAATACTTGAGATGCTTATGGATTCTGCGTAATTCTTGTGTCAAATTATAAAGCTGATTAATGATTAAATTTTAGTTTATAAGCCTAAAACTGCGATAATTCGATACTCGTCAATATGACGCGAGAGATCTTTAAGGGCTTCACGAATGTCGAGGTTCCTCAAACAGTTTCAAGGCAAGTCGTAATAGGCAGTAGAACAGAAATCGGCGTGAGGGCTTCTGGAAGCTGACGAAGGCAAATCAGCTTTATAAATCATTTAAAAGTTTGTTTATAAGTAGAAAACAAAATATTTAATGGGCTATTAATGAACGTGAAACTAAAATAAATTTTATTAAAACTAGTTATAAATAAATTTTAATAAAATATTTAAGAAAATTCTGTTTTTCTGTCATGCTGTTTTATTTAGCGCGACCCTATTTGCTCTCGGAGCCTAAGATTAGAAGCACTGGTTTAGGCTAATTAGCTTATAAAGGCGCTTCTCTATTATCAGGAGTATAGTGGCGTGACCCTCGAGAATGTCACGATAGTGGACCCAGAACGCCGTTCCGGCACTGCGTTTTTTTACGAGAAATAACTAACAAATAATTGCGAAAACGTTCATAAAACAGCACGATTTTTAAACGGTTTTACTAAGTTCGAAATGTTTCATGTTTGTATGTAAGGTTGGAATTTTGTGATCGATTTTTTACTCACTTCTTAATGCACTAGAGCAGTGGTCCGCAACCCCCGGGCCGCGGACCGGTACCGGGCCGCCCAAGGAACTTTAAATTATTTCCATTTTTATAAACTTTTATTCAACTTGACTGTCTTCCTTCAAATCTTGTGATCGATTTCTTACCCCCAGATGGAACCGTCTCGTTGAAAAGAAGCAAACTCAGGGTTCTCATTGATTTAGCGTTCTAGTGAGTTAAAATGTTAAATCAATTTATATACATTTTTTGGTGTAAATGTATTTAATTTTGAATATGCTTAAATACAATTCAATTAAAATTGTTAAATCAAAACAATCTAAAATATAAACAATCAACGTCCCCCCCCCCAGCGGGCCGCGGTAAAATTATCAAACGTTGACCGATCTGCGGCAATAAAAAGGTTGGGGAACACTGCACTAGAGTTCTGAAATTTTTTATATTTATTGGGTCTTAATGACAATGCAATATTTTAATAATTTTAGAGCTCTCAATT
Source organism: Araneus ventricosus (assembly GCA_013235015.1). Classification (NCBI taxonomy): domain Eukaryota; kingdom Metazoa; phylum Arthropoda; class Arachnida; order Araneae; family Araneidae; genus Araneus; species Araneus ventricosus. The sequence goes on along the minus strand of BGPR01043558.1, from coordinate 4,799 downwards.
ATCATTTTTTTAAAAATCAATTCGCGAAATTGCGTTTACACTCGGTAGGTTTTCGTGGCGCCATCTATAGTATTTTTGAGAACTAAAATATCTTTTCTCTTTTAATGCATTGGTAAAAGCGTTTTTTAAAAAACTTTTTTATATATATTTATTACTTGTTGTCACCCAGGTTCGAGCGTTCCGGCACTGCTTTTAGACACTGCTTATTTTGCGACTACACCATTGTCTATCAGACATATTTTTCGGTTTAATTTGGTAACATGACCCAGAAAAGTCACTGGGAGAGATAAATTGAAAGTTTCTGCTATTTACCGTTTTCCTTTTAAGCAATATAGATGGTGTACCAGGAGAGTTTTGTTGAGGCTGATACAACTGTTGTACCTCATTAGATTTATTTTACCGGAGAGTGTGATCTCTGATGAACTCTTACATCGTTTCACTTGAAAAGGGGAAAAGCACTTTACCATTTCCCCTCTAAAATCCTATTGTCAAGTGTTTTAGAGATTTTTCTTACGCTTAATTCAAAGATTTATAGAAATTGGTTTTGATGCTCTCATCACTTTTATTAAAGATACAATTGACATGTATTTTGATTGATTTCTCTTCCGAGAAACGAATAATTTCGCAGCATCAAAAAAGCGTCAGCACCTTCCTTCAATAATTTCCCCACGTTCCAAAAATCCTTACAGTTCTCATCTCGGTTACAGAATTTACAGCCTTTAGCAATCTCTTTCACTTGAATTCATGATGGAGTTGGGGTGACAAAAATGTAGGTGTGAAATTTTAAAAAATGATTAGTATGATCAAATAATTTGATCTTACAGCTGTATGGAGTGATTATTGAATTTACAAGAAGATGTAGCGAGAAAGGATCGGACAGCAACAGTGAAAGTTTTATAATTGATCCTACCATTATTTAGCAGATATCCTATTCATTTTATAGGCCGCGGTGGCCTAGTGGTAAGGTCTCGGCTTTCGGGTGGATCGTCGGGTTCCAGGTTCGATAAAGGATTCCACTAAATATTCGCCGTGTATAGGGCCTGTTGCACGTTAAATCGTACGTAGTGGCCAAACGTCCTCCCGTTGGTGTGGCGTGGAAGTTTGGAGAGGGGGTGGCAGATCGGGTGTCGTCCTCGTCATCTGACCGCGGTTCAAAATTACGAGGTCCGTCCAGAACAGCCCTCGTATTGCTTCGAAACGGGACGTTAATATAAATAAACCTGTTCATTTTATAATATATTATGTATTGATAGTAATAGAAACATATAGAGAGAGAAACTTTCATTTTTAAAAAATAATTATTTTATGCGAATAAAATAGAAAAATACGGAACCATCTACTGACGTTACATTAATTTTGTAATATAATGTTTCTTCACGGCCTCTGGCAACCTGGTGGTAATCGAACTCGGGACCAGAGGGTTCCGGGATCGAAACCCGATTCCACCAAGTATTCACCTTGTATGTGAGCTTGGTACACGTTAATTACCTGGTATACAATTACCTGGTACACCCCGGTATTCTGAGGTCTAGGGTCAAATGTCCTCTCGATAGTAGGATATGGAAATTTGAAAAAAAAAAAAAAAGAAGTGCCAGCTTAGGTGTTGTCCTCGTCATTTGCCCGCGGTTCAAAATTACGACGTCCATTCAAGAATAGTCTTCGTGTTGTTTAAAAATGGAAATTAACTGAGCTAAAACGTTTCTTAACCCTTTCGAACCTAATGGGGAATACACACTGGTGTCCAAGAATAATACACAATTTTGAAGATGCTACAAAATTGGAGTTAATATGGATACTATGGTTCGCAATCAGTTGCTGTAAGGAGGTCCACTAGAAAGGGATGAAGACGAAAATGGAGTTTGACACATCCTGTTATACAGAAAGCCGATAACGGGATGTAACTTGAATCAATGGTTATGTGTGATATGAATAATATATGTATTTTCGTAAACATAGCACAAATATTCGGGGAGATATAAAAGTTTTCTTAAAAAATACCAAATTTTTCCGCATGTTTTTTGCTTATAACATGCAGAGTTTTCTACCAAATTGTACTAAATTTACAGAATATTTGACAATATGTAAAAGAAGCATTGTATTAAAATTTGAATTAAAAAATCTGAATATGACAGGAAATATGAGCATTTGTAGTAAATATTTTACTGCGCGTGTGCGAAAAGTAGCATATTTTTTTTTCTTTATTTCAGAGCCAGATATAGAGGACAACTTATATAAAAATTCCAGTTCAATGCCATTAGTATTCAGAAAGATATCCGTATTGCAACTTGGTGAATTTCGGAACACTCTTAAGAGAAGCTAAATGATAAGGGCCCATGCAAACAAACTGAAATTGTGTACATGGGAAATGGAAACAATATCGTGTACATTTCATAAGAACTCAAAATATTTTCGGGTACTGAAGTTTACCTCTACACTCACAGCTTAATTAAATCGAATGCGGCTGTTTTCAATTCATTTGAAAATAATGTTTTTGAAATGTGAAAAAATTAGTTTCTTTAAATTCTTATTCAACAGAAGGAGTAAAGGTTTTAGTCAGTGCTCTGATCTCATTTGTAGTCTTTGTTAAAGATTGTGACTAACAATTATTGAATTATTTCCATATAATTAATTCAATGAAAATAAGATACGAAGTGTAAGAAGTTTAATTTATTAGTTTAGTATAAGAAGAGCATTTACTATCTTAAAGATATTTTCTTAAATTGAATTTCTATATTTCCTAATTGCCTTGTGTTCTCATTTTTTATACTAAAAGTTAAAAATGATAGTTTTTTAATTAATGTATAGTTTTAATTCTTATCATGAAAAATTAATTATTAAAACGTTGATGTTTTAAAGAAGACATAAAAATTATATTATTGTTGAATTTATGTAATTGTATTTCATAATTCGCGCGTGTTAGCAAAATCAAGTTCATGTTCTATCCAAACTAATCTCCAAGATTTCTTAAGTTGGACGATAATTTTAGTGTCTGAGAAAGGTACTTTTCCTTAGCATTAATGATCAACAAAAATTCTCTGGCTCTACATCTCTTTGTTGTATAGTGAAATAACCTGAAAAATTTATCAATCTTAGACTTAAAAATACGTTGGAAAAAATAGTTTGGAACGTTTTTCTTTCGTACATGAAATGATGCCACAAAAGGCTTTTAAAAACTATAAAATGGAGAGACAAAACGGTTTATAGTAAATTAGTTCTTCAAAAGATTGAATGAAAATATGCATAGATTATTTGTTGATTTGAATATTTAACATTAAACATCAATTCTTTTTTGCATTCACACTTTATACTTGAGTATTTGGCATTAAATTAATTCTTTTTAGAGCTTTATGCCTCACTAATGTTATAAAATAATGATAATAATGTGTTCACAGTCGTAATACAGAAAGCATTTTTGCTAAGAAAAAAGTTTTTTGTATATTCTTTTATTCGATGGATTCTGAATTTATTTCAACTATACTTTAGTTTTTACATACTTATGCCAATTCAAAACATCTTAATTATGATTAATTAAGATCTTATTATTAGATTAAATATAATAATTATGAAGTTACATAATTTAGCAATTATAAGATGTAAAATATTATCAATAAAAATGTAGTTATCATAAAAAGTATGCAAGATTATATTATTTAAAAACCTATTGACTGGCAAGACGACATGTAGAAGAATAGAGGGCGCTCAAGTAATTCTGCCGCAGTGACCCCCAACAAGCTTAATCCGCACTTGGGCCAAATACCTATTTAGTATTCGGTGAGACGGAATATTTGTCAAAAAGGCTGAATATTGGCGGAATAAACATTATATCCCTGATCTTGAACTTTGTTGTTTATTTCCTCGAGAAACATTTGCATCTCAAGATTTCAGTTACATGTTTTCACATAATCCATAGTATCCATTCTTAGTTTTTGGCACAGCTTATCCCATTCGAGGATCTCGCGCCAGAGAAAATCCAATCACATAATTCATAGCTGTTAATAAGAGAATTTTTAAGGGAATTTTAAAGAATAAATAGAATATGCGGATTATGAAGTGTACCTCATCAACACAGAGCGATTCGAATAAGATGGACCAAACGTGAAGAGGTGGCAGTACACATCAAACTAAGCTGATTTGTCGGGTTGGAGAAGAAAACAACAGGAAAGTGCAATCCCTCTTCTTTTCAAGTAACTGGAAGGTCTGGGGTGTCTCTACACCAGATGGGCAGGGGGGAGGTCGCTTATTCTTATCTTCCCTCATTACAATGCATTTATCCATCACACAAGTCATGATACAATAGGACTAGGGAGTAATTTGAAGTGCAATCTGATTAGAGATCCGACAGACTAGTCGTTATGAATTAGAGCTGCAATTCATGTATCAGCCCGTCACCATGGGTAAGAAGGGAGGGGGCAATGGCGAACCAACATAAAATGGCGCCCAGGGCAAATACCAAAATTGCGCCCCTTCCCCTCTTTATCTTTGGAAAGGTGTTCTAGTTTGTTTTTTTTATGAAACTTATTTTTTCTAAGCGGTTTTTTTTACTAAGAAAGGGCCCTCACTGTTCTTGAAAGTACACGGAATCTTTCGGATATTTTTTTCCGTGTTTCACTCTCTGCTTATCGAAACTAGGAATCATACTTTGGAATACTAGGAAATACTTTTCTACTAATTATTTGTCACGAATTCCCGAAGTAGCTGATTTCCAATACGTATGAATCAGACTTACCGTGAAAAACCACGAGAATTCTATGGGACTAATCTATTTTAAATTATCATCCCTTATCTCAAACTCCCCAGGA
>BGPR01043556.1:0-12904 GCA_013235015.1 Araneus ventricosus | reverse complement strand
ATACTTTGTGAGTATTATTTATCAACTCTTCATTCAATTCGTTTGAGTTCCAATTATTTTTTATCTTTATCATTTATTTCTTGACGTAGCAGAAATTTTGAAATTAAAGATTCTTCAAAAATTTATACTAAATTATCACGTGCAAAATTACCATATTCGTAAAGTGTATTTGTAGGTAGGCAAAGTTATCTACATTATGTTGACAATTTACCAAATTTCCTTTTATTTTCCGTTACAGAATATTGAGATAATTATTCTACTTGCTATTACAAACATTTAAAAAAATCGTAACTATGTGTATTTATCTATTCATTTTAATGCTATTTTTTATTAAGTTAGACCCAGATTATTAGTTTACTTTTGATACATGATGTCTCTTTTTATCTTAAAATGCAATATATATCACGCATGAAATTTTTGATACATAGTACAGAGTATTTTTCACAACAGTTGCATACTGCTTCTTTCTACATCACCCGACATCATCTTTCCTTATTTACATCGGATAACTCAGAATCTGATCATCAAGATACTGAGTTTGTATACTTGAGTACCAGTGCTAGGCACTTGTACTCAGTATCAATTACTGATTAGACCACAGAATAAAAACACATCGTAAACACCAAGATTGGATATGAAATAAATTGAAAAAAAAAGGTAAACAACATTATAGAAATACAATTATTGTGAGTGACACGGATTTTACAAAAATTTTAATAACCGCAAGGGAGAGTTCGTATGGCATTGTGAAACGGATTTATTATGGGGGTTTGAGAGGAAGGGACAGTTTTGTAGTTTTATAGGGGAAACTGTATTTAGAACTGTTGTGAGCACAAAGAACTTGAGAACGAATGAGTGGATTTGGAGGATCTAAAATACCTATTAAAAGATTTCTAGCCAGTTTTCAGAGTGCATAACCGAGTTTCTTATGTAACAAGACGTGTTTAACTCAGAATCTATTGTACCTATTTTCCTTAACTATAAAGTGTATTTACGCTGCTTGTGGTAATTTGTTCTTCTTCAGTTTAATATTGCTTACTATTTTAAAAATATTTCGTTCATTTAATCCTCGCCCCGTTGTAATGTTAGTCTTTTATACGGCATCCACAATAATAAAAAATTTTATAGTAATTAATGTTTATGTACATTCGAGACTGCCTGAAAATATCATATTGCTATCAACTTTAAACCGAATCTGTTAGAATTCATTGTCAGCAAAGAGAGAATAACATCTTTCATTATTTATTATTTGTAAGCAACGGGCATTGGAAGAAAAAAAACTCAACTAAACAGACATACAAATTTTCAAGAACCAAAAATATTTACAAGGTAATTTCATTAAGTTACAAATAATCGGCTAATTAGTAATCAACTAATCAAATCCGAAATTATTATTAGTAAGAAAGATTCGAGAACTGGTGAGATTTTATCTGCATTTTTTAGACACATGCTACAAAAAATTATTTTCGAGAAAACTAATTTCAAGTGTCACTTAGCATAATCAATTGTATTATTTCACATGCAAATGCGATTATAATTATATATTTCGAAATAAGGTAATTTTGGGATTTCAAATTAAGGAAATAATGGATTATTCATTTGCAAATGAATATGCAGTACATTAATTCTGAATCGCACTCTGAATGTTATTGTTGTTGAAACTCTTTTTCAAAATTAGTCACTTCGTTATTACACCTGACAGCTGAAAGTTTTATTAAATAATCTTTCAGAATTTCATAACCATAAGCAGAAGAAAATCCCATATCTAATTGGATGAGTTGTTTTTTATAAGGAACAAAGAAATTCTGCAAATGGTCTGTAAATTTTTTGCAACTTCAGTCTCAACCGTAACAAGGCAAAAAAACCCTGTTGAGAAAGTTTTTTCTTTCCTCATCCTTTGCAAGCAGCTTTTCTAAAGTTTTCTTCTTATAAAACGTAAAAAAATATTATTTCCTCTGAATGCAGACTGATATTTAAGCTTTCCATTTTTTTAAAACTAATTTTCTTTCTAAGACTTCCACGAGAGTTCCGGCTGTCAGCTTTGTGAGCAATTCAGCTAATCATTTGGGTCGACTTTCTCAACAATTTTTGTAATGTATTTTTTTATGTTTTGTGTCCAATCTTTTAAGGCATGCTCAAGTCATAACAATAATTAAGACTATTGTATTGGTATTGTTATAAATTATATACTTTTTAGTTTCTAATCTTGAAAGATTTTGGGGATTTATTCCTCTATTTTTTCGTTTTTCCAATAATTGGCTTTCGCAGAGGGGTGGCGCCACAAATCTAGATTAATGCGACAAATATCGGTTCCCAAGACTGATTGGCATTTGATTGTTGAAATTCCATTTCTGGGTTCTTTTTCATAGTAGTAATAGACTATATTCAAACTCTTTTTTGTATTTCATTTGTATGATTATTGATAAGGTAATTTGATTTTAATTATTAAATTAATATTTGTATGTATTGAAAATATAACACATGTTTTGATTATTTGAAATATTTAACTATATATATATATGGATCCCTCCAAAAAACAAAGCACCTTTTCAAAACTTTTGCAAAATATGATGGAGATTGTGTCTCCAGTAAACGACCTTTACGTGCCTCTGAAATCAAGTGACACGCATTCAACACCAAAGAGAACAACAACAACACGAAATTGTATAATAATGTAAATACCTGTTTATTTTAAATAAAATTCCTGTGTCTTACCCATCAAACCCTTCAGTGACCGGAATGGGAACGGGTATATGGGTAAGAAGCGGCAGCGTTCTGTTCGGCTCCCAATCGGAAACCTCATACAGAAATCTGTCATCCGTCTACTAGATAATATTTTGTGTAATATTTTACCATCCATCTTCGGAAAGTGCTCACTATTGTCTGAATATATGACCCCCCTAATGAAATTTGTTCTTGAATTTTGTTTCTCATCTTTAGTATAAAAATCATTCTTTTGTTTTCATGTTAGAAAACAATTGAAAATTCGAATGTCAGTTATAAAATAAAGAGAATAAATATATTTTCAAACACTTTGGTAGAATTCCGTCTCCAACGAGTTTTTTTCGAAGTAATCACAGTTAACTGTTGTATATTTGGTCCATAGCTGCTAGAACACTTTTATGAAACTAATTTTCGACAACGTCGTTGAAACTGTTGCTCTCCCACTCCCTTTCTGTAAAACGGCCAGCTATGATTTGAACCAATAGTATGAAATGTCTGATTTTGAGAGTGTAAAAATAATCGTTTCAGTCTATGTCTGGACTATAAAAAATGTGTAATCAACATGTAATCGATTTTTTAAAAATCCAAATATATGGTACAACCGGTACCTACAACCGGTTTGTTTTCCACCCATTCAAGCCGATCCATATGGGTGGGACATTCATGAAGTCTCCAAAACGCACTAACCACTGATTCGATCCCCCTTACTCCACCCACAAGGGGGAGATTTTCGCTTTTTGGAGAAAGCATCCTTCCCTCTCAGTTCTGATTTTTCCAGTCTGACTCCCAAGCGCAATCCCCCCTAATTCTCCCCCACACACACAAATATGAGTGATTTATCGCCCTCCTTGAAGAATTGTATTTTACTTTTATGGCCAAACGGGATGAGTGGAAATCCAACAGCTATGGAATTCCAAATTTACTCTAGGTCTGCACCAATTCTCATCAGGATTTCACATTGACGAACGGGTTTGGCATCCTGTGTTCCCAAAAAAAGTGGATCGGAACACTGATGAATGCCAGCTTAATGCTAGTTAGCAAATCATTGAGACACAATTCCCAAATACCATCTCAGCTTCTTCTATTTTGGTAATTACTTTCTCTACTTTTTGCAAATAACAACATAATCACCTCAAAACTAAGCACTATATCGGCCAACCATGGAACCCGAGCCTTTATGCGGTAGACGATAATTCTACCTTTCAAATCTACTCGAATTTTGATTGTTTCAGTTAATGTTCCAATTATTTGAAAATAATAACACATTCACCTCAAAGATGAGCACGTGCTTCAACAGCCCGGAATCGAACCCAGATAATTTTACCTCTGAACCACCGACACGACGTCGTATCGATCTCCTAATGGAAGCTAACCATTTGCATTCAGAAAGAAATGAGCCTTAATCGATAATTTCTTTCTTCATAGAGTGTACCTATTACTTGTTGATAATGACGTATCCTGGTCGAAATGCAAGCACAATGTTTTGCATTATAATGATGCCATTTTGATGCATGAAAACGAAACTTATCCTAACAAGAGTAATGCCAATTGTTGTGACAAAATACCTCGTTATGATCAATCACTATTTTGCGTTGGCGGGAATGAACACGTTGTGTATTTGTATTGTATGCATTAACATTAAAAATGTTTTGCTTTCAAACACTTTTATTTAACTTGACTTTTTTCATGTTTGGAAAGACCGAATTTTGCAATTGATTTATCGCCGATTTCCTGATGCTCTAAAGAATTGAAATTTTTGACGTGTGTGTATTCTCGATGACAATACATTATCTAAATATTTTCAGGACTTAATTAGTAGTTAATCATTAGTAAAATTCAGGTTTGATTCCGTATCAGTGGTGCCACCTGGATGTGGGTTTGAGAAGCGGCAGATTTAAAGATCACAAAGTAGAAAATATTTTTTTAAAAAAAATGTGATATTTATAGTACATTAATAAAAAATGTTTTTAACTTTTTAATAAAATTTAAATATTTTAATTTAAATTTATTCAAATTGATATTTTTAAATTTCAAACATTACTGTAAAATTTATTTTAAATATTATTTTTTAATTTCTTTAACTAAATGTTTTGCCATATTTTGTTCTGAAATTGAAAACAAGCTCTAAGACTTTTGTTTTTAATTAATTTTAAATTGCTTTCAGTTAAAATAATGGCATCTCATTTCCTTATTTAAGCTCGGAAAGAAAAAAGAACTGGCACAAGATTTTTTTTTATTTTCTGCAAACTACTTCTGGTTTAGAATTAACTAATATAATAATATTAATCAAAAGAGTAGAAAAGGCGTTAACCAGACTTTAAAAACCATTACTTTAAATTCATATAATTTTATTTAAGTAGTAAAATCAGCCCGTTAGTTTATGTAGAGTAATGAAACACTGCAATTATATATAAAAAATTGAATATACGGTATTGTGTCATTTGTAATAATTAGAATTCATATGTGTTTTCCTTTGAACATAGTTTTTAATTTAATTGTTTGATCAAATTGTGTGAAGATCTTTAACGCTGAATTATGATAGACCGTATATTTTAGCTATTAGCTGTAAGGAATAATTTCTGAAAATGACATTCCAATCTACATTTTTTGCAAGCATAATGGAAAGTAATGTAAATAAAATGAAGAAAGTAAGAAAAAAGCATGAAAAAAGAATTGATAAACATAATATTAAGCTGATGGCCGGATAATGCTTGAAAAATGGGTTCATTGATGGCAGTCTACCAAAGATTAAGCAGTTTCTCTTTTCTTTAGTAAATTAACTTACTTGTTTCTTTATACAAAGATTATTTTTTGTTTATGCTATTGCTAAATGGAGTATAAAATTTGGATATGAGATCGATTTATATTTAAAATTAAAAATTCATACTCGAAATGCCTTTCCGTAAATTATATTGATATTCTATTTTCTTTCATAAACTTCCGCATATAACAGATTCAAGACCCATTAACGTAGCGGACAAATTTTCTGTCGTAATTTAAGATTTTATTATTTTAAATGTCCACATATAAATCAAACACTGCCTTGTATAATTTTAAAAGAAGGCGAAAGTAACACAACATTTGAAAATACATGCTCTAGCGGAGTGATTTTAACTGATTGCTAGGATTGATGATTCGCAGACCATGTATATTCTCTGATATATATGTGGTTAATGTATTTTGATCCTATGCGATGGCAACTGTCCGACCAGCCTGATGGCGTAATACGACATTCTCTTCCGCTCTAGGCAGACGTTGTTCGAACTTGACGAATGAGCATGGCGCTCGATGTGATGTGTTACCTTTTTAATGTAAAGGGGAGCACCTACTCTCCTAATCCCTTTTTTACTTTTATTTAACCCTTTCAATACTGAAGCGCCTAAGATATCTGTTTAAGCAAGGTACGACGATCGTCCGTATATGCCCGCGAAATTTCCACTCCCCTTCGTCTCTTGTGATTGATACCCGAGGCCTGTGCTTTGTTCGTTCGGAAAGGTTTGGGTTCGCTAAAAACTGATCCCATTTCCTTGTACAAATCCTCCTAATAACCACTGGCGAAGCAGAGTTACCTCTAGCATATCAACCACTTAGGAATACGAGCAGCCATTTCTATTTTTGAGGGAGTAGGAATTTCTCTTTAAGTTTGAAAGAAGAATTCGAGCGTTTCAGTATTCTGAAATCCCAGGACACATAGGCTCGTAAAAATCAGATGATTAATGTTTGCGCAGTCTTCGAATGTTTGTCTTGACGTAATTAGATGTTTAAAATATTCAAAATGTGTATTCATCTGAGTTTGGGAGTATAGACACCAATGCAAATATAATTAATTAATTATGAAAGTGAATCCTTTATATTATCAATAACGTTTATCTCTTCATATTAATAACGAAATTAAATTCTTTGGAGTATTTATTTTGTAATAATGTCGATCGTCTCCAGTGACAGGAACAAGATGAAATTCTTTGTTTGATAACAAACGAGTTTGTATCAAACTCGTCTGCTATATAATATAATGTCGTAAATACAATGAAATAATACATGCAACAATGTTGTCACATTTGGAAAAACCGCCATTTTTTGTAGTTCAATGCTAGAAATTTTAATGACTTAAATGCCCTCTAAAAGAAATGGAAGTCCTTATTTTTATTGTGTATGTGTGGCTTTGTAAAAGTAAAGGTTTTAAAAGAATAAACACTATTTTAACGAATTAAAGGGAGTTTCCTGAAAAGGAAAAAGCTTTGTTGTAAAAGCAGTAATTTTAATTGGAAGCAATTCAATTAACTTAGTTATGTCTATGAATCTGTCTCTCTATCTTTTTATCTGCACCACGATAATTCAAGGGAAAAAAATAGCGTGGGCGTTTCTATTCACATTGAATTAAAATAAGAGGGCAAGTCAGTAAGTAGGTTACAAATCAATATAAGAATTAGGGAATTAGTTGTAAACTTTTCCAAGTATGTCAATAGTTGCAGTAGAATTCAACCGTATGATATTCATTTCGAATCTGTGAGATAACAGTTGTACATATGCGCAGCTGCATTTGGAAATGGCGACTGTGTTCGAGGAATGCACACTAGAAGAGCAGCGAAGTGTTGTTAGTTTCTTCTGGGTGAAAGGATTTGGGATTCATAAGGAGTTTTCCTCGCCCATTTCCTGAAACGTGGTGACTGCTACTTCCTACTATAACATTCTGTCAAAACTTCGGAATGCAATTCAAAGAAAACGTCCATGCATATTGACTCGGGGAATCTTGTTCCATCACAACAATGACAGGTCTCATACAGGTAGATTAACTCAGGAGAAAATTGAAAAAGTTTCGGTGGCAACTTTTTGAGCATCCACCTTACAGCCCAGTCTAACCTCCAAGCAATTGTCACCTGTTTGGTCAGCACTTGAGCGGAGAGCGTTTGGCCACTGATGCAACGCGGAACGTGAGGTTCATAAGTGGATGAGACAGCAGTCCAAAGATTTTGAAGTTGGAGGTATTAGAAAACTCACTTGAGATGGAATAAATGTATCAATGTAAATGGCAAATGTGTAGTGAAGTAAATATGCTTTTCGAGTAAATATCGTGGTTTCCCCCCCCCCTTTTTTATTAGATTTTGTAACCTACTTACTGACTTGCCGTTTCCTCCATCACTACCAAATATACAATTAAACCAGTTTTATATTAATAATTTGGATGTTTTGAAGACTTTTATTAATGCTTATCGATAACATTTTGTTGCTTAGCATATTGGCAGAAACATATTCCATTACACATTATACAGGGTGTCCACACTTATCGTGGTCCAAAAGCTAATTTCTAAACCGTTAGAGAGTGACATATAGTTCCAATTTGAAAAATGCTTTGAATGAAGGGAAGAATTATAATATATGTTTTTTGAGTGAATAAATATATTCCTGCAAAAGTTACGAAATCTAACTTTTTATATAGTCCCCCGGTCCTGTCAATCATATTTAGTCAAATATTCTTGACACTATAACATTTTAAACAGAAAAAAGCCCCACTCTTCAGCGACTAAACCTGATTGAGTTATGGAGTTTTGAATATTGTTGACTTAGACCACTTTACACCATTTCAATAGCCGTCTTGAAGACGATCCACCAATCAATGCGCAGCACTTGCTCGACGAGGCCGCTGATTGGTTAAAAATCATGAAATTCAAAGCTCCATAACTCGCTCAGTTTTTGTCGCAGGAGAGTGGGACTTTTTTGTTTAAAAGTTTAGAGTTTCAAAAATATTTTACTAAATAAGACTGATGGGATCAGGGGACCGTATAAAAAGTTAGAATTAGTAACTTATTTAGAAATTTATTTAGTTACTCAAAAAATATAACATGTAATTTTTCCCTTCATTTAAAGCCTTTTTTCAATTGGAACTATGCGTCTATCTCTAACGGTTTAGAAATTAGATATTGGATCAAGATAAGTGTGGACATCCTGTATATAACTTGCTTATTTCGGAATATATTAAGATGTTAAGGTGTGAATACACCAGGCTTTTGTATATTTACAAATAGGTAATTTACCCGGCGTTTCTTGGGGTGAAAATACGTTCCTGACTAATATTTCTAATCTATAAACACTTATATATAAAATATTATACTACTCAAAATTCTCTTAAGTTTAATACCTTTATTTCAAAATAAAAATGAAAATATCACTTGAATCAAACGAATTTTAAAAACCACCGAAAACTAATTTTCTCCATAAGTTATTAATAACTTTTAGAGAATATCATGAAATTTAATTAAAAATTGCAGCGTTTCAGTTTAATTTATAAAGATTAGCACTCAAAGAAATTCCAACACAAAATATTTCTATCGCCTGCAACTTTATTTTTAGTTAAAATGATAAATTTTGTTGCACCACAGATTTTTAAAATATCCTAGTTAATCAAAAAATACAGACTGTCCCAAACGATTTTTAAAAAATGCAGAAAGGTAATTTTTTTCATAAATTATTAATAACTTTGAAAGATGATAAAAAAAATGAAAATAAACATTGTGAGTGGCAACTTAAATACGTATTAACACCATCTAATAACAAGGCAGCCATCTTGAAAAGATAATTTAAATCTTGATAGATCGTTAAATGCAAGTAGTCAAGTTTTGAATCAATTTTTCAGTAATCGGAAAACTCAAAATAGTTTTCAAGTTAATGAGGTATTTTTCAATATAAACAAGGTCAAAACGAAATTGAATTTTCCACTCGTTCATGTTTTGGGTATTTTGTGTATAAAATTGCCAAAAATTGGCTAAATTAAAAATTACCTCTATTTATTAAAAAAATCTTATAGGCCACATGTTATTTTCTTACACGATAGAAACATAATTTTTAATTAATAATAAAATGAAATCTTTCGTTAATTGTGACGAAACCTTCAGAAAAACCTTCTTTATGTTTCATAGTAATTGTGAGCAAAATTTGAACAAAATCTATTCAGTAGTTTATATTTCTATGACGTACAAAAAAATTGGCGTTTCTGTTTTATTTACATAGATTATACAGATCAGTTGAAGAAGAGGCAATCCAATAATCAGATATTTTTTTTAAGGATAGATGTTTAACTAAGCTCAAAATTACAAAATATTTTGTTCTTTAAAATGTTATGGTGGTTTCTTTCCATTTTGTAACAATTCGGAAGAATGGTTTCTCTATACATTTTCTAAAAAAATGGAAATTTGATATTTATATTAGACTTTGCCACGTATTTTAAATTCTTGCTTTAGAATGCTTCTTGTGAGTTTTAAAATAGATTAGGCGATTAAAATATGTTAGCTACGTTCATATTTTAAAACAACTTTATATTCTTTGTGAACATTTTTAATAATTTCTAAACAATATAGTTGAAAGGATGATTGAAAGAAGGATAACATTCCAGTCGCATACTTTTTAAATCTTAACTTTTTCCCGTACAATTGCTATGATATACGGAATCAGGCATATTTAATCAGAGTATAAGTTTTAATTGTAAAGTGCTTGATATGCAAGACACTAATCAAAAATATTGTACATTGCTTTTAAAATGAATATATGATTAAATACAGATATGAATAAAAACACCAAAAGTTTATCAGGAACCAATTATGTACCATAGAATCCATTTCATTCCATTGAAATTAAATGACTGTGTAAAAATTCTCTCTTTTTTGTTCATCTGAAGATCTTGATGAATGTGCACTTGGAAAAATAAGAGTCGAGAAAATATTTTCATTGAGCATTACTTTAAATATTGAAACTTCTTTCTTTCTACATTCTGTGCATACAATACAAAAACGAGACGCTTTCTCATCTATGATTCATTCCAAGAAAAAGAATTCAAGAAAAGTTAAAGAAGGAGGTTACCCATAAGGTCGAAACAGTAAAAGTTGTTGGACGTGAAATATGGAGATCTGCTGTCAGTAAATAGATTCTGTTATGTAAAAGAGACATGACGTCTCGGGCATGTTGAGTCCGAGATCTCTTCTCGAATGGATGGTAGAAGAGCTAACCTGTTCTTGTGGTAAAATGTCCCGGCAGAATAAAGAATGTTTTTATTCCCCTTGCTCCTCGTTCCCTCTTGGGAATTCAGTTTTCCAACGCTACAGAATGAGGAAGTTGCTTACTCGGGATCTGATTTCCTAAACGAGCTTAAAAGGAAGAAAAAGGGATTGTTCTTTGTATAGTTTGGGAGGGATTTGTGGAGTTTGATGGAAGCTTATAAGTAGGTTTAATTTATTTGTATTTTGTTGCTGACTATCAGTTTTGGGTTTAAAGTTGCATCTGTCTGAAATGGTATGAATTTAACCCCTTCTTGCGGATTTGTTTTTCGAATTTCCGACCCAAAAAAATACTTTTTTTTTATTGCTGAAGAATTCTATCTGGTTCTATCCTTAATTCGAAAATGCGAAATATTTTTGTCAGTAAGCAGTTTTTGTTTGACCTACCAGTGGTCATACATGTGATATCCCGTTCACTGATCTCCAGTTTTCCCCGCAATGAACCCAAGTTTTAAATTAAACAGAATACTTTCTGATAACATAACGCGTAAGTAGCGACTAATTTACTTTCAATGATGCAATTTTTCTCTTCGCCGCATGACATGCAACGCCGACCGTACGGGCACAAAAAAGCCGAACGTATGACGTGCGACGCCGTCTAAGAAAGTATTACAAAGACGATGTTGCTTGTTAAATGAAAGATTTATGGTATACAAAGGTAAAAGGTGGAAACCAAAGCTTTCAACTTTACCAATCGTGATCTTTTTTTCGGTTGCAAAGTACAAGTAAATGAATAATTAAATCCCAATACCTACTATCTTTTCACGATACCTCGGTGTTTATCGAAAGATGTACTTCGAGCTGCATTTCGAAATCCTTTGCCACAAATTGGCACTTTTAATGTCTTTGTTTCAGCTTCTTCTACAGTAACTGCCTAAAATGTTACCTTTCATTGATTTTTTTAAATATTCGTTTTTTGACGAATGAGCATGGTGCTCGATGTGATTTGTTAACTTTTTAATGTAAAGGGAAAAATCCTTTCGCTTAATCCATTTTTTCGAACTTTAATGTTCGTGCCGTCTTCAATGTTTATCTTGTCGTAATTAGATGTTTAAAATATTCAAAATATTTCCCGTAATGCACCCAAGTTTTAAATTAAACAAAATACTTTCTGATAACATAACGCGTAAGTAGCGACGATCCAATCAACATATATTTAATTAATTAAATCATTTAATGGAGGTAAATCCTTTATATTATTAAAATGGAGAAATAAATGTTCCAACATTTAATTCCTATAGTATTTATTTTATAAGAATGTCGATCGTCCAGGTACAAACATAAGATGATATTCTGTTATTTGATAGCAAACGAGTTGGTAACATAAATACAATGAAATAATACATGTAACAATGTTGTCACATTTGGAAAAAACGCCATTTTTTGTAGTACAATTATAGAAATTTTAATGACTTAAATACCTTCTAATAGAAATGGAGACGCTCTTATTATTATTGTGTATACCTGTCTTCTTCTTAAAATTAAAGGAATCGAATAAGACTTTATCAATTTATTTTAGCAAATTAAACGAAGTTTTCTGAAAAGAAAAAAAGTTATTTTCTGAAAAAAACAGTAATTTTAATTAGATGCAATTCAATTAAGTTCGATATGTCTGTCTCCCTGTCTTTTTATGTGCAATCACGATAATGTAAAGGAAAAAAATTCCATGCGCATTTATATTCATGTTGAATGAAAATAAAATTATTTACAAGTTCGTTTCTCTCCATCTGCTCCAAAAGTACAATTAAACAAGTTTTTCATTATTAATTTAGACGTTATAGACGGCCTTTAATAATGCTAATTGATACCATTTTATTGCATAGTACATATGAAGAAACGTATTTAATCTGACATTATATATAACTTCCTTCTGTGGGACTATATGAAAATGTTAAGGAGTGAACGCACTAGGTTTTTTATATTTACAATTATATAGATAAATAGAAGAAGAAACATTTCAGTAGTCAGTTAAATTTTTTAAGAATAGATGCTTAACTAGGCTCAAAATTGCAAAATTTCTCGCTCTTTATAATGTCATATTCCAGGTAGTTTATCTCCATTTTGCAAGAATTCAGACGAATGGCTTGCCTGTACAATTTCTAAGTAACTAGTATTTGTCATGAATTTCAAATTCT
>BGPR01043555.1:0-12904 GCA_013235015.1 Araneus ventricosus | reverse complement strand
AGAATTTGAAATTCATGACAAATACTAGTTACTTAGAAATTGTACAGGCAAGCCATTCGTCTGAATTCTTGCAAAATGGAGATAAACTACCTGGAATATGACATTATAAAGAGCGAGAAATTTTGCAATTTTGAGCCTAGTTAAGCATCTATTCTTAAAAAATTTAACTGACTACTGAAATGTTTCTTCTTCTATTTATCTATATAATTGTAAATATAAAAAACCTAGTGCGTTCACTCCTTAACATTTTCATATAGTCCCACAGAAGGAAGTTATATATAATGTCAGATTAAATACGTTTCTTCATATGTACTATGCAATAAAATGGTATCAATTAGCATTATTAAAGGCCGTCTATAACGTCTAAATTAATAATGAAAAACTTGTTTAATTGTACTTTTGGAGCAGATGGAGAGAAACGAACTTGTAAATAATTTTATTTTCATTCAACATGAATATAAATGCGCATGGAATTTTTTTCCTTTACATTATCGTGATTGCACATAAAAAGACAGGGAGACAGACATATCGAACTTAATTGAATTGCATCTAATTAAAATTACTGTTTTTTTCAGAAAATAACTTTTTTTCTTTTCAGAAAACTTCGTTTAATTTGCTAAAATAAATTGATAAAGTCTTATTCGATTCCTTTAATTTTAAGAAGAAGACAGGTATACACAATAATAATAAGAGCGTCTCCATTTCTATTAGAAGGTATTTAAGTCATTAAAATTTCTATAATTGTACTACAAAAAATGGCGTTTTTTCCAAATGTGACAACATTGTTACATGTATTATTTCATTGTATTTATGTTACCAACTCGTTTGCTATCAAATAACAGAATATCATCTTATGTTTGTACCTGGACGATCGACATTCTTATAAAATAAATACTATAGGAATTAAATGTTGGAACATTTATTTCTCCATTTTAATAATATAAAGGATTTACCTCCATTAAATGATTTAATTAATTAAATATATGTTGATTGGATCGTCGCTACTTACGCGTTATGTTATCAGAAAGTATTTTGTTTAATTTAAAACTTGGGTGCATTACGGGAAATATTTTGAATATTTTAAACATCTAATTACGACAAGATAAACATTGAAGACGGCACGAACATTAAAGTTCGAAAAAATGGATTAAGCGAAAGGATTTTTCCCTTTACATTAAAAAGTTAACAAATCACATCGAGCACCATGCTCATTCGTCAAAAAACGAATATTTAAAAAAATCAATGAAAGGTAACATTTTAGGCAGTTACTGTAGAAGAAGCTGAAACAAAGACATTAAAAGTGCCAATTTGTGGCAAAGGATTTCGAAATGCAGCTCGAAGTACATCTTTCGATAAACACCGAGGTATCGTGAAAAGATAGTAGGTATTGGGATTTAATTATTCATTTACTTGTACTTTGCAACCGAAAAAAAGATCACGATTGGTAAAGTTGAAAGCTTTGGTTTCCACCTTTTACCTTTGTATACCATAAATCTTTCATTTAACAAGCAACATCGTCTTTGTAATACTTTCTTAGACGGCGTCGCACGTCATACGTTCGGCTTTTTTGTGCCCGTACGGTCGGCGTTGCATGTCATGCGGCGAAGAGAAAAATTGCATCATTGAAAGTAAATTAGTCGCTACTTACGCGTTATGTTATCAGAAAGTATTCTGTTTAATTTAAAACTTGGGTTCATTGCGGGGAAAACTGGAGATCAGTGAACGGGATATCACATGTATGACCACTGGTAGGTCAAACAAAAACTGCTTACTGACAAAAATATTTCGCATTTTCGAATTAAGGATAGAACCAGATAGAATTCTTCAGCAATAAAAAAAAAGTATTTTTTTGGGTCGGAAATTCGAAAAACAAATCCGCAAGAAGGGGTTAAATTCATACCATTTCAGACAGATGCAACTTTAAACCCAAAACTGATAGTCAGCAACAAAATACAAATAAATTAAACCTACTTATAAGCTTCCATCAAACTCCACAAATCCCTCCCAAACTATACAAAGAACAATCCCTTTTTCTTCCTTTTAAGCTCGTTTAGGAAATCAGATCCCGAGTAAGCAACTTCCTCATTCTGTAGCGTTGGAAAACTGAATTCCCAAGAGGGAACGAGGAGCAAGGGGAATAAAAACATTCTTTATTCTGCCGGGACATTTTACCACAAGAACAGGTTAGCTCTTCTACCATCCATTCGAGAAGAGATCTCGGACTCAACATGCCCGAGACGTCATGTCTCTTTTACATAACAGAATCTATTTACTGACAGCAGATCTCCATATTTCACGTCCAACAACTTTTACTGTTTCGACCTTATGGGTAACCTCCTTCTTTAACTTTTCTTGAATTCTTTTTCTTGGAATGAATCATAGATGAGAAAGCGTCTCGTTTTTGTATTGTATGCACAGAATGTAGAAAGAAAGAAGTTTCAATATTTAAAGTAATGCTCAATGAAAATATTTTCTCGACTCTTATTTTTCCAAGTGCACATTCATCAAGATCTTCAGATGAACAAAAAAGAGAGAATTTTTACACAGTCATTTAATTTCAATGGAATGAAATGGATTCTATGGTACATAATTGGTTCCTGATAAACTTTTGGTGTTTTTATTCATATCTGTATTTAATCATATATTCATTTTAAAAGCAATGTACAATATTTTTGATTAGTGTCTTGCATATCAAGCACTTTACAATTAAAACTTATACTCTGATTAAATATGCCTGATTCCGTATATCATAGCAATTGTACGGGAAAAAGTTAAGATTTAAAAAGTATGCGACTGGAATGTTATCCTTCTTTCAATCATCCTTTCAACTATATTGTTTAGAAATTATTAAAAATGTTCACAAAGAATATAAAGTTGTTTTAAAATATGAACGTAGCTAACATATTTTAATCGCCTAATCTATTTTAAAACTCACAAGAAGCATTCTAAAGCAAGAATTTAAAATACGTGGCAAAGTCTAATATAAATATCAAATTTCCATTTTTTTAGAAAATGTATAGAGAAACCATTCTTCCGAATTGTTACAAAATGGAAAGAAACCACCATAACATTTTAAAGAACAAAATATTTTGTAATTTTGAGCTTAGTTAAACATCTATCCTTAAAAAAAATATCTGATTATTGGATTGCCTCTTCTTCAACTGATCTGTATAATCTATGTAAATAAAACAGAAACGCCAATTTTTTTGTACGTCATAGAAATATAAACTACTGAATAGATTTTGTTCAAATTTTGCTCACAATTACTATGAAACATAAAGAAGGTTTTTCTGAAGGTTTCGTCACAATTAACGAAAGATTTCATTTTATTATTAATTAAAAATTATGTTTCTATCGTGTAAGAAAATAACATGTGGCCTATAAGATTTTTTTAATAAATAGAGGTAATTTTTAATTTAGCCAATTTTTGGCAATTTTATACACAAAATACCCAAAACATGAACGAGTGGAAAATTCAATTTCGTTTTGACCTTGTTTATATTGAAAAATACCTCATTAACTTGAAAACTATTTTGAGTTTTCCGATTACTGAAAAATTGATTCAAAACTTGACTACTTGCATTTAACGATCTATCAAGATTTAAATTATCTTTTCAAGATGGCTGCCTTGTTATTAGATGGTGTTAATACGTATTTAAGTTGCCACTCACAATGTTTATTTTCATTTTTTTTATCATCTTTCAAAGTTATTAATAATTTATGAAAAAAATTACCTTTCTGCATTTTTTAAAAATCGTTTGGGACAGTCTGTATTTTTTGATTAACTAGGATATTTTAAAAATCTGTGGTGCAACAAAATTTATCATTTTAACTAAAAATAAAGTTGCAGGCGATAGAAATATTTTGTGTTGGAATTTCTTTGAGTGCTAATCTTTATAAATTAAACTGAAACGCTGCAATTTTTAATTAAATTTCATGATATTCTCTAAAAGTTATTAATAACTTATGGAGAAAATTAGTTTTCGGTGGTTTTTAAAATTCGTTTGATTCAAGTGATATTTTCATTTTTATTTTGAAATAAAGGTATTAAACTTAAGAGAATTTTGAGTAGTATAATATTTTATATATAAGTGTTTATAGATTAGAAATATTAGTCAGGAACGTATTTTCACCCCAAGAAACGCCGGGTAAATTACCTATTTGTAAATATACAAAAGCCTGGTGTATTCACACCTTAACATCTTAATATATTCCGAAATAAGCAAGTTATATACAGGATGTCCACACTTATCTTGATCCAATATCTAATTTCTAAACCGTTAGAGATAGACGCATAGTTCCAATTGAAAAAAGGCTTTAAATGAAGGGAAAAATTACATGTTATATTTTTTGAGTAACTAAATAAATTTCTAAATAAGTTACTAATTCTAACTTTTTATACGGTCCCCTGATCCCATCAGTCTTATTTAGTAAAATATTTTTGAAACTCTAAACTTTTAAACAAAAAAGTCCCACTCTCCTGCGACAAAAACTGAGCGAGTTATGGAGCTTTGAATTTCATGATTTTTAACCAATCAGCGGCCTCGTCGAGCAAGTGCTGCGCATTGATTGGTGGATCGTCTTCAAGACGGCTATTGAAATGGTGTAAAGTGGTCTAAGTCAACAATATTCAAAACTCCATAACTCAATCAGGTTTAGTCGCTGAAGAGTGGGGCTTTTTTCTGTTTAAAATGTTATAGTGTCAAGAATATTTGACTAAATATGATTGACAGGACCGGGGGACTATATAAAAAGTTAGATTTCGTAACTTTTGCAGGAATATATTTATTCACTCAAAAAACATATATTATAATTCTTCCCTTCATTCAAAGCATTTTTCAAATTGGAACTATATGTCACTCTCTAACGGTTTAGAAATTAGCTTTTGGACCACGATAAGTGTGGACACCCTGTATAATGTGTAATGGAATATGTTTCTGCCAATATGCTAAGCAACAAAATGTTATCGATAAGCATTAATAAAAGTCTTCAAAACATCCAAATTATTAATATAAAACTGGTTTAATTGTATATTTGGTAGTGATGGAGGAAACGGCAAGTCAGTAAGTAGGTTACAAAATCTAATAAAAAAGGGGGGGGGGAAACCACGATATTTACTCGAAAAGCATATTTACTTCACTACACATTTGCCATTTACATTGATACATTTATTCCATCTCAAGTGAGTTTTCTAATACCTCCAACTTCAAAATCTTTGGACTGCTGTCTCATCCACTTATGAACCTCACGTTCCGCGTTGCATCAGTGGCCAAACGCTCTCCGCTCAAGTGCTGACCAAACAGGTGACAATTGCTTGGAGGTTAGACTGGGCTGTAAGGTGGATGCTCAAAAAGTTGCCACCGAAACTTTTTCAATTTTCTCCTGAGTTAATCTACCTGTATGAGACCTGTCATTGTTGTGATGGAACAAGATTCCCCGAGTCAATATGCATGGACGTTTTCTTTGAATTGCATTCCGAAGTTTTGACAGAATGTTATAGTAGGAAGTAGCAGTCACCACGTTTCAGGAAATGGGCGAGGAAAACTCCTTATGAATCCCAAATCCTTTCACCCAGAAGAAACTAACAACACTTCGCTGCTCTTCTAGTGTGCATTCCTCGAACACAGTCGCCATTTCCAAATGCAGCTGCGCATATGTACAACTGTTATCTCACAGATTCGAAATGAATATCATACGGTTGAATTCTACTGCAACTATTGACATACTTGGAAAAGTTTACAACTAATTCCCTAATTCTTATATTGATTTGTAACCTACTTACTGACTTGCCCTCTTATTTTAATTCAATGTGAATAGAAACGCCCACGCTATTTTTTTCCCTTGAATTATCGTGGTGCAGATAAAAAGATAGAGAGACAGATTCATAGACATAACTAAGTTAATTGAATTGCTTCCAATTAAAATTACTGCTTTTACAACAAAGCTTTTTCCTTTTCAGGAAACTCCCTTTAATTCGTTAAAATAGTGTTTATTCTTTTAAAACCTTTACTTTTACAAAGCCACACATACACAATAAAAATAAGGACTTCCATTTCTTTTAGAGGGCATTTAAGTCATTAAAATTTCTAGCATTGAACTACAAAAAATGGCGGTTTTTCCAAATGTGACAACATTGTTGCATGTATTATTTCATTGTATTTACGACATTATATTATATAGCAGACGAGTTTGATACAAACTCGTTTGTTATCAAACAAAGAATTTCATCTTGTTCCTGTCACTGGAGACGATCGACATTATTACAAAATAAATACTCCAAAGAATTTAATTTCGTTATTAATATGAAGAGATAAACGTTATTGATAATATAAAGGATTCACTTTCATAATTAATTAATTATATTTGCATTGGTGTCTATACTCCCAAACTCAGATGAATACACATTTTGAATATTTTAAACATCTAATTACGTCAAGACAAACATTCGAAGACTGCGCAAACATTAATCATCTGATTTTTACGAGCCTATGTGTCCTGGGATTTCAGAATACTGAAACGCTCGAATTCTTCTTTCAAACTTAAAGAGAAATTCCTACTCCCTCAAAAATAGAAATGGCTGCTCGTATTCCTAAGTGGTTGATATGCTAGAGGTAACTCTGCTTCGCCAGTGGTTATTAGGAGGATTTGTACAAGGAAATGGGATCAGTTTTTAGCGAACCCAAACCTTTCCGAACGAACAAAGCACAGGCCTCGGGTATCAATCACAAGAGACGAAGGGGAGTGGAAATTTCGCGGGCATATACGGACGATCGTCGTACCTTGCTTAAACAGATATCTTAGGCGCTTCAGTATTGAAAGGGTTAAATAAAAGTAAAAAAGGGATTAGGAGAGTAGGTGCTCCCCTTTACATTAAAAAGGTAACACATCACATCGAGCGCCATGCTCATTCGTCAAGTTCGAACAACGTCTGCCTAGAGCGGAAGAGAATGTCGTATTACGCCATCAGGCTGGTCGGACAGTTGCCATCGCATAGGATCAAAATACATTAACCACATATATATCAGAGAATATACATGGTCTGCGAATCATCAATCCTAGCAATCAGTTAAAATCACTCCGCTAGAGCATGTATTTTCAAATGTTGTGTTACTTTCGCCTTCTTTTAAAATTATACAAGGCAGTGTTTGATTTATATGTGGACATTTAAAATAATAAAATCTTAAATTACGACAGAAAATTTGTCCGCTACGTTAATGGGTCTTGAATCTGTTATATGCGGAAGTTTATGAAAGAAAATAGAATATCAATATAATTTACGGAAAGGCATTTCGAGTATGAATTTTTAATTTTAAATATAAATCGATCTCATATCCAAATTTTATACTCCATTTAGCAATAGCATAAACAAAAAATAATCTTTGTATAAAGAAACAAGTAAGTTAATTTACTAAAGAAAAGAGAAACTGCTTAATCTTTGGTAGACTGCCATCAATGAACCCATTTTTCAAGCATTATCCGGCCATCAGCTTAATATTATGTTTATCAATTCTTTTTTCATGCTTTTTTCTTACTTTCTTCATTTTATTTACATTACTTTCCATTATGCTTGCAAAAAATGTAGATTGGAATGTCATTTTCAGAAATTATTCCTTACAGCTAATAGCTAAAATATACGGTCTATCATAATTCAGCGTTAAAGATCTTCACACAATTTGATCAAACAATTAAATTAAAAACTATGTTCAAAGGAAAACACATATGAATTCTAATTATTACAAATGACACAATACCGTATATTCAATTTTTTATATATAATTGCAGTGTTTCATTACTCTACATAAACTAACGGGCTGATTTTACTACTTAAATAAAATTATATGAATTTAAAGTAATGGTTTTTAAAGTCTGGTTAACGCCTTTTCTACTCTTTTGATTAATATTATTATATTAGTTAATTCTAAACCAGAAGTAGTTTGCAGAAAATAAAAAAAAATCTTGTGCCAGTTCTTTTTTCTTTCCGAGCTTAAATAAGGAAATGAGATGCCATTATTTTAACTGAAAGCAATTTAAAATTAATTAAAAACAAAAGTCTTAGAGCTTGTTTTCAATTTCAGAACAAAATATGGCAAAACATTTAGTTAAAGAAATTAAAAAATAATATTTAAAATAAATTTTACAGTAATGTTTGAAATTTAAAAATATCAATTTGAATAAATTTAAATTAAAATATTTAAATTTTATTAAAAAGTTAAAAACATTTTTTATTAATGTACTATAAATATCACATTTTTTTTAAAAAAATATTTTCTACTTTGTGATCTTTAAATCTGCCGCTTCTCAAACCCACATCCAGGTGGCACCACTGATACGGAATCAAACCTGAATTTTACTAATGATTAACTACTAATTAAGTCCTGAAAATATTTAGATAATGTATTGTCATCGAGAATACACACACGTCAAAAATTTCAATTCTTTAGAGCATCAGGAAATCGGCGATAAATCAATTGCAAAATTCGGTCTTTCCAAACATGAAAAAAGTCAAGTTAAATAAAAGTGTTTGAAAGCAAAACATTTTTAATGTTAATGCATACAATACAAATACACAACGTGTTCATTCCCGCCAACGCAAAATAGTGATTGATCATAACGAGGTATTTTGTCACAACAATTGGCATTACTCTTGTTAGGATAAGTTTCGTTTTCATGCATCAAAATGGCATCATTATAATGCAAAACATTGTGCTTGCATTTCGACCAGGATACGTCATTATCAACAAGTAATAGGTACACTCTATGAAGAAAGAAATTATCGATTAAGGCTCATTTCTTTCTGAATGCAAATGGTTAGCTTCCATTAGGAGATCGATACGACGTCGTGTCGGTGGTTCAGAGGTAAAATTATCTGGGTTCGATTCCGGGCTGTTGAAGCACGTGCTCATCTTTGAGGTGAATGTGTTATTATTTTCAAATAATTGGAACATTAACTGAAACAATCAAAATTCGAGTAGATTTGAAAGGTAGAATTATCGTCTACCGCATAAAGGCTCGGGTTCCATGGTTGGCCGATATAGTGCTTAGTTTTGAGGTGATTATGTTGTTATTTGCAAAAAGTAGAGAAAGTAATTACCAAAATAGAAGAAGCTGAGATGGTATTTGGGAATTGTGTCTCAATGATTTGCTAACTAGCATTAAGCTGGCATTCATCAGTGTTCCGATCCACTTTTTTTGGGAACACAGGATGCCAAACCCGTTCGTCAATGTGAAATCCTGATGAGAATTGGTGCAGACCTAGAGTAAATTTGGAATTCCATAGCTGTTGGATTTCCACTCATCCCGTTTGGCCATAAAAGTAAAATACAATTCTTCAAGGAGGGCGATAAATCACTCATATTTGTGTGTGTGGGGGAGAATTAGGGGGGATTGCGCTTGGGAGTCAGACTGGAAAAATCAGAACTGAGAGGGAAGGATGCTTTCTCCAAAAAGCGAAAATCTCCCCCTTGTGGGTGGAGTAAGGGGGATCGAATCAGTGGTTAGTGCGTTTTGGAGACTTCATGAATGTCCCACCCATATGGATCGGCTTGAATGGGTGGAAAACAAACCGGTTGTAGGTACCGGTTGTACCATATATTTGGATTTTTAAAAAATCGATTACATGTTGATTACACATTTTTTATAGTCCAGACATAGACTGAAACGATTATTTTTACACTCTCAAAATCAGACATTTCATACTATTGGTTCAAATCATAGCTGGCCGTTTTACAGAAAGGGAGTGGGAGAGCAACAGTTTCAACGACGTTGTCGAAAATTAGTTTCATAAAAGTGTTCTAGCAGCTATGGACCAAATATACAACAGTTAACTGTGATTACTTCGAAAAAAACTCGTTGGAGACGGAATTCTACCAAAGTGTTTGAAAATATATTTATTCTCTTTATTTTATAACTGACATTCGAATTTTCAATTGTTTTCTAACATGAAAACAAAAGAATGATTTTTATACTAAAGATGAGAAACAAAATTCAAGAACAAATTTCATTAGGGGGGTCATATATTCAGACAATAGTGAGCACTTTCCGAAGATGGATGGTAAAATATTACACAAAATATTATCTAGTAGACGGATGACAGATTTCTGTATGAGGTTTCCGATTGGGAGCCGAACAGAACGCTGCCGCTTCTTACCCATATACCCGTTCCCATTCCGGTCACTGAAGGGTTTGATGGGTAAGACACAGGAATTTTATTTAAAATAAACAGGTATTTACATTATTATACAATTTCGTGTTGTTGTTGTTCTCTTTGGTGTTGAATGCGTGTCACTTGATTTCAGAGGCACGTAAAGGTCGTTTACTGGAGACACAATCTCCATCATATTTTGCAAAAGTTTTGAAAAGGTGCTTTGTTTTTTGGAGGGATCCATATATATATATAGTTAAATATTTCAAATAATCAAAACATGTGTTATATTTTCAATACATACAAATATTAATTTAATAATTAAAATCAAATTACCTTATCAATAATCATACAAATGAAATACAAAAAAGAGTTTGAATATAGTCTATTACTACTATGAAAAAGAACCCAGAAATGGAATTTCAACAATCAAATGCCAATCAGTCTTGGGAACCGATATTTGTCGCATTAATCTAGATTTGTGGCGCCACCCCTCTGCGAAAGCCAATTATTGGAAAAACGAAAAAATAGAGGAATAAATCCCCAAAATCTTTCAAGATTAGAAACTAAAAAGTATATAATTTATAACAATACCAATACAATAGTCTTAATTATTGTTATGACTTGAGCATGCCTTAAAAGATTGGACACAAAACATAAAAAAATACATTACAAAAATTGTTGAGAAAGTCGACCCAAATGATTAGCTGAATTGCTCACAAAGCTGACAGCCGGAACTCTCGTGGAAGTCTTAGAAAGAAAATTAGTTTTAAAAAAATGGAAAGCTTAAATATCAGTCTGCATTCAGAGGAAATAATATTTTTTTACGTTTTATAAGAAGAAAACTTTAGAAAAGCTGCTTGCAAAGGATGAGGAAAGAAAAAACTTTCTCAACAGGGTTTTTTTGCCTTGTTACGGTTGAGACTGAAGTTGCAAAAAATTTACAGACCATTTGCAGAATTTCTTTGTTCCTTATAAAAAACAACTCATCCAATTAGATATGGGATTTTCTTCTGCTTATGGTTATGAAATTCTGAAAGATTATTTAATAAAACTTTCAGCTGTCAGGTGTAATAACGAAGTGACTAATTTTGAAAAAGAGTTTCAACAACAATAACATTCAGAGTGCGATTCAGAATTAATGTACTGCATATTCATTTGCAAATGAATAATCCATTATTTCCTTAATTTGAAATCCCAAAATTACCTTATTTCGAAATATATAATTATAATCGCATTTGCATGTGAAATAATACAATTGATTATGCTAAGTGACACTTGAAATTAGTTTTCTCGAAAATAATTTTTTGTAGCATGTGTCTAAAAAATGCAGATAAAATCTCACCAGTTCTCGAATCTTTCTTACTAATAATAATTTCGGATTTGATTAGTTGATTACTAATTAGCCGATTATTTGTAACTTAATGAAATTACCTTGTAAATATTTTTGGTTCTTGAAAATTTGTATGTCTGTTTAGTTGAGTTTTTTTTCTTCCAATGCCCGTTGCTTACAAATAATAAATAATGAAAGATGTTATTCTCTCTTTGCTGACAATGAATTCTAACAGATTCGGTTTAAAGTTGATAGCAATATGATATTTTCAGGCAGTCTCGAATGTACATAAACATTAATTACTATAAAATTTTTTATTATTGTGGATGCCGTATAAAAGACTAACATTACAACGGGGCGAGGATTAAATGAACGAAATATTTTTAAAATAGTAAGCAATATTAAACTGAAGAAGAACAAATTACCACAAGCAGCGTAAATACACTTTATAGTTAAGGAAAATAGGTACAATAGATTCTGAGTTAAACACGTCTTGTTACATAAGAAACTCGGTTATGCACTCTGAAAACTGGCTAGAAATCTTTTAATAGGTATTTTAGATCCTCCAAATCCACTCATTCGTTCTCAAGTTCTTTGTGCTCACAACAGTTCTAAATACAGTTTCCCCTATAAAACTACAAAACTGTCCCTTCCTCTCAAACCCCCATAATAAATCCGTTTCACAATGCCATACGAACTCTCCCTTGCGGTTATTAAAATTTTTGTAAAATCCGTGTCACTCACAATAATTGTATTTCTATAATGTTGTTTACCTTTTTTTTTCAATTTATTTCATATCCAATCTTGGTGTTTACGATGTGTTTTTATTCTGTGGTCTAATCAGTAATTGATACTGAGTACAAGTGCCTAGCACTGGTACTCAAGTATACAAACTCAGTATCTTGATGATCAGATTCTGAGTTATCCGATGTAAATAAGGAAAGATGATGTCGGGTGATGTAGAAAGAAGCAGTATGCAACTGTTGTGAAAAATACTCTGTACTATGTATCAAAAATTTCATGCGTGATATATATTGCATTTTAAGATAAAAAGAGACATCATGTATCAAAAGTAAACTAATAATCTGGGTCTAACTTAATAAAAAATAGCATTAAAATGAATAGATAAATACACATAGTTACGATTTTTTTAAATGTTTGTAATAGCAAGTAGAATAATTATCTCAATATTCTGTAACGGAAAATAAAAGGAAATTTGGTAAATTGTCAACATAATGTAGATAACTTTGCCTACCTACAAATACACTTTACGAATATGGTAATTTTGCACGTGATAATTTAGTATAAATTTTTGAAGAATCTTTAATTTCAAAATTTCTGCTACGTCAAGAAATAAATGATAAAGATAAAAAATAATTGGAACTCAAACGAATTGAATGAAGAGTTGATAAATAATACTCACAAAGTAT
>BGPR01043554.1:0-12905 GCA_013235015.1 Araneus ventricosus | reverse complement strand
CAAGAAGAGTTAGTTGGAATTTGACCTGCAAGCAAGCTGGTGAGTTAACAAGAAACCTTTGAGCATTGTGTTGAGATTTATTGGTAGTCTCTGTTGTGAATTTTTACTAATGCTGTGTTAATACTTGTGCTACGTTTCTTTGCTTGAGAATATTTGTAAAATAAAGAGCTTTATTTTTGTAATCCTGCTTATTGGACTGCATTTACATATACCCTCAAGTTGATTTTGTCACAATATATTAGCTTATTTACACGACGTTGCTCGGGGCAGAAATATTTTCAAGTCTAAGTACTTATTAACACTTTAAAATTAATTAAATAGTTTTTCCCTGTAACGTCTTTCGATGATATTCTTTTAGCCCAGCACCTACTACTTCAATACAATATATTTTCTGAGAAACTACAAATCTTAAATGCAAATAATCAGCAATTTATTAAATTGCTATCTAACTTTAATAGTGGTAGAAAAACATAAATAAAAAATTTGATAAAGCAATAAATTTGTTTAAATTTGATTTTATAACAATAGAAAGCATTGTTACAAATTGAGTTTTAAATGAATTTTTAAATGTTTATAAAATTAGGGAAAATATTCTACAACAATTAAATTGATATCATTAAAAAGATAATGTTATGCTCTTTATGGAGGTGTAAAAATAATTTTCTTACCAAAAGTATTTCAGAAGTTTTTGGTGAAAAACGTCTACAAGTAGCTTAATTAAGGAATTTAATTAAATAAATAAAAATCTAATTTGAATTGTAAAATTATTTTCACAGCGTTGGTTCCCTCTTGTGCTAATCCATCACTGGGCCAAATTTATCGCCCTGAGTCATACGGTGTGAACGTGCATAAAGATCCAAAAACTAGCACACACATACTTTCCTCTTTTATATATATAGATTAAATTGATTTTTAAAAACTATTTATTACGCCAATAATTAATTTTTTTTAGTTTATTTATAAAGTTTATCCATTTCTATGATGGAAACCAATTTATATCTGAATGAGGCTGTGTGAGAAAAGTTGAAGAACATTTATTGTTGGAGGCAGCCAAGTGATGGAGCCTTAGGACATTCAATCGTAATTTTATGCCGTAGTTTAAATGGTTTATTTTATAATTTATTCGAAGTTTCTCTTTGTTAAAAATTCTAGTTTTAGACTGAACTTTTGTTGAAAGTATTTTTGCATAATTTGGAGTTCTTTTTGTTTAATTACTATTTTTGTTGAATGCCGATTAAAGCATATGTAAATGTAAGTCAATTCCCTTTTAGGATGCTATTTTTTATAGTTCTTTTTAGGACCTTCCCTTTTCCTGTTAGATTTCGTCTTATTTTATCTGTTGCTTGTAATGTGTTTTTTTAATCATAGTCAAGTTTCAATGCAGTGACATACCGATGGAACAAATACCTCGACAACCAATGTGAGTGTGTGTATTAGTTGTCTCCAAAACAAATACACAAGAGTAAAATGCAATCTGCAAAGAAGTCATGAATAAAATGATTATAATATGTGATTTATTTAATTATAAACGTTATTGGAAGTGTCATTTAGGATTAATTTATTGAAAAAATTAAAACATGTCATTAATTATTTTTGTAAATCACAAAATAGGGTGTCCCAAAATTATAGACATTAAAATATTTTATGAATGAATTTTAAAGTTGAACAAAACGTTTAAAAATGCTAATACTTGATGCTGTTTCCCTTACTTTTTGTCATTTCAAATACCCAGTTATTTATTGAAATTCCTAAGTTTCCCAAGAATTCTGGGAATAGTTGATACCATGCTTGGTCAATTACTGTTGTAAATTCCTTCCTCGAAAAATATTGACTTCCTGTTTCATACATATTTAGTGCTAGCTTCTTCCACATATTCTCTGTAAGATTATGGTCTGA
The DNA here is from genome assembly GCA_013235015.1 of Araneus ventricosus. Classification (NCBI taxonomy): domain Eukaryota; kingdom Metazoa; phylum Arthropoda; class Arachnida; order Araneae; family Araneidae; genus Araneus; species Araneus ventricosus. Next base: position 11,009 of record BGPR01043554.1, on the reverse strand, counting down.
ATTAAGTTCAGAGCAGAGAATACCATTGATCATAGTCTGGTAAAATCATATTTTTATCGAGGTTGAATATGATTCAATGCTCAATCTTGTTGAAAATCACAATCTGGTTCCCTCAGCAATTCTAGTACTGGAGTCAAATGATGGTCTTATGTTTTCTGTTAGTCTTCGAGTTTAACTCTATCATGCAAAAGACCAAGAACACTTTTGACCATTAAATCCAAAACCATTCCAAGTCATTATTGATCCTACACCACGATGACTACAAGAAATACTTTTTGGTTCACTTCTTAAATAATGCCACTAAAATTTATATTCACTTTTACTCGTCACTGAATGTGGCTGAAGGCCGTTTATTGCAGAAAACACAATTTTCTTCGTCCAGTTCTCAGTTGTTGTTTTTAAATACTTTAATTGGTCAAAATGTCGTATTTTCCCTGGATACTACACTGACAGCTGAAAGACATGTTTTTTGTTTACCAGCCCTTCTTTTATTATACAAGGTGTTTTTTAAACTGATCCTACTCAGAGTCACCTGTCGTTCGATCTATTTGCGGGAATGCTACCAAATATGGTAGGGGGATCAACGACAGCATGGGAAAAAAAGATAAAGTAAATAAAAATTAGTTTCGAATGTTGTAGGTGTGTCAAATGGATTGTTGTTGTAGTCTACACAACTGAGAATTAGTTGGATTAAAAACAAAATGTTTCAGTGCAACATCGCTTGAATGCAGCAAATTAGCTGCCACAAAGACTTACAGAAATTATATTTCAGTGTACAATATATCTTTAATCAACAAAAGCACTATCTCGGGAGGGGCACAGACATTTGGGTTTGTGACCACCCTTCTAGTGAACCATACATAGCATCCTGTACACAGTATTCTACAAGTCCATTCTCCCTAGATCCAACCTTATGTGACATGGGCAGTGTGCTTGGTGACCTGGTGAACGTATACTAAACCTACGCACTTATCTAATTTATTAGGATTAGCTGTCTTTGAGTTTGCTTGACGTGAGTAAAAGTGAGACTGTCCTGTAGCTAACTGGATGCGTCTGATCTTTCCCATGTTTAATAATTGGAACAATTTTAATAATTTTTCCTCAGTTTTGCAAAAAACATTAATTTGAACATTCCACTATAAAAATGCTACAAGTTGAAGTGTTATTCTGAAAGGGATAATTTTTTTGTTATATTGTCCAATTCTGCCAAATATTTTATAGCAAATATTAGTGAGTATTTCTGCCTTTTCGTTATCGTTGTACACTTTGGAGTTAATTTCGGGGCTGGTTAGAGGAGGGACATTTGCAATTCTTCTTTTAAGCTATATTTAGAGGGGAGAGCTGATCGACTATTTTTTGCGATTGAGTTTAGTTGAAGTCTTGAAACGTTTTCCGGACTCTGGCTTGTGCGCGATTGTAATCAGTTTTAGATGCTGGTTTCCTAAATCATTGCCAGGCCTTCTTGAATCTATTGCTTTGGGATTTTATTTCTCTGATATTTTGAGGGAGATACAATGGCTTCTCAACTTTTAGGGTCTCGGAGCAATTCTGTATCTTATAGAGCTATGTTATAGTGTCTTCCGTTATCTGCTGTATTTGGACTTTAAAGTCAATTAATTGTTAGGAGAACGTATGCACACTGTTCCTTAGGTCTCTATTGAAGTTTTTTCAGTTGGAAAAGAGTCGTTGCTTATTGAGAATAATTGGTGCTTTGAGGGGTATAAATTTAAGGAGTACTGGTTTGTAATCAGAGGAGAATACAAGTATTGACTCGATATGGTGAACGTAAAAGAAAATTTTAGTTAATGCAAAATAAATAATAGGTGCAATATTAGTTCCTTATCTAATGGTGTTGGGAGGAAAAGGTAGTTTAAAAAGTTTTAGTGAGAAAACTTTAGTAAGGATTTACCTGTCTTCTTAGTAAATCTGCAAATCCAGTGTGCATGGTGTTTATTAAAATCTCCACATAGAACGATACTGTGTTAGTATTAAGAATTGATAGGAATGATTATTTAGAACCCTAACGTAAGATAGTTATAGTTAGAGAGGATGCGGGGGTGATTTCTAAGTTTCATCTCAACTACGGTTCCTGAATAAAGATTTAAATTATTGATTATTTCAGTAAGCTGAAAATTGTTTTCAACAAAATTTCTGGTTTCACCTGACAACCGCGGAGTTTGCGGGTCTTTTCAGATGAAATTATAATTTGGTAGATAGAGATATTGATTATTTTTCAATTTAGTTTCCTGAATCGGAAGGACAATACTCATCGATGAAGGATCGAATTTCATGCATTTTGGGCATTAGTCCTTGCGGGTCCTGGATGAGAGCCTAGTAGTCGGTGGAATCATTTGTTGTGAAATGCGGCATCATTAGTTCAATATTAAATCAATTCATTAATCAATAGGCACTAATAGGCATATACTAATTGAAATTTGGCAATACTTACGTTATATACATATTAGAAGTCAGAAACCGACTCGAAGTAACATTTAGACTCTTGTTATGTTATTCATTGTAATTTTTTTACTGTGAAAGTAACAAATAGCTATCATTAGTTGTTGCTCAGTTTTATGGAAGCCGAAAACAAACACGCGAAAACGGTAACTTAATATTTTCAGTTCTATGTGTAACTTCCAAATAGTAGAATACATTCAGAAGTTCTCCATAGGAAAACTATTTAACATTCCCATGCATACCTGTATATGCCCTTTGATTAGAGTTAAATTGTTAAAAATTATGAAAGATTGATGAAACTAAACACCAAAATTTGTCATGTATACTGAAAATGTAAAGCAATAAACTTCCTGTCGCTTATGTGGTGTAGAAGGTTACCGGATTGGATGTCTCGCTCGTCCTCTCACTACGATTCAAAATTTCGAGGTCCGTTCCAAAACAACTCTAACGTGGCAACAGAATGGGTCGTTAAAGTAAATATCTTACCAAAACTGCTAAAGATTTTACATTTGCAGAAATATGTGATTCTTACCTATCCTACATACAAACGTAAAGTCAGTTCTTAACACTTTCAATTTGTCTTTGTTTATCAAAAGATAATATGCATTATTTAAAAAGAGTTGTACAATATTATTATGTACAATTAGCAACATTTCATATTTGAATTATAGTTTTATTAAGTGAAATCTTAAAACCAAAAATTATAATACATCAGTAAGTGATGATTACACGAAAGGAATTTTATTTAAAGCTTTATGAAATGGATTATAATATTTCCGAAAATACTTTTGATTAATCCAGAACATTCCTACGACGGAAAACACAAAAACTTGGAACCACATAATTTTTTAATTGCTCATTTTACTTTTGATATAGGAAGTCCCAAAACAATTATGTAACGTTAATGCTGTTCTTTATCACGTAGTATTATGACATATCCATCTTGATTCAATTTCTGTAGCCCATTCAGTAATTTTCAAAACATTTAACGGAAACCTTGATTTTCTGATCATTAATATAAAATATCAAGAATTTAATTGGCAAATTTGTGGGGATTTTAAAATTTAGACCATTCTTCTATTCCAGGAAGATGGATGTACAAAAATGTCTTGTGTCCGACATGAGTGGGGTAATCAATCAATAAACCAACCCTGGATAAGAAAATAATGGTCTCTATGAAAAATTTAAATTTAGGGTACAAATAGGTGATTCTGCAGAACTTAATGGTACCAAATCAAATCCTCTTACCACCCTCGCACATAAATTTAGGGCTGAAAGCTTTGGATAAAAATGGTGGTTGCTTTTGATATTTAATTGATATTTTTCAGCATTGTTCGTCAGGTAGAATGAAGGGAGTTCGTTTTCCACTCAGATATAAGACATTTAATGAAGGATAAAAAACTTTGAGAGCAAAATGAAATCGATCAAGAAAAAAAGCATGAGTTAGTCTTGAAGACATCACTCAGAAATTGTAAAGAAATTACAAGGATTCTAATTATGCCAAGAGAGTAGAAAAAGTGCTACAGAAATTTGAAGAAAAGTTCTGTGACATGAGCTTAAAAATCCATTTTTCGTCAGCTCAGAAATAAGCGGTACTGCAAAGGTTATAGACACCTATGTTGTAGGAAATATTGTGCTTTTTATTTAAGTATATAATAACGATAGATTAAAAATTGATAGTGTTTGAGTAATAAACAGAAAACTGGAGGAAAAATTTTGTTCCTTGGCTATAAATAAAATCGCTTCAAACAATTTGATGGCAAACCACATTTGTAATCAGCACCCCAAAGAGATAAAGGAGTAAAAATTACAACTCCGCCAGATTTTGATTTAAAAACTATTTAATGACAGGAGAAAGCGAAAAGAAGCCAAATGAGGAAGGCAAAGTCGGAAGTCCCGCCAAAGGAGAGTTCCGAAAATCGCAGATTAAGGTGCATCTGATTTCAAAGGGAGAATATGTTCCTTTTTCTCCGGCTGAGAACTTCACGTTGCTCAGTGCTCGAATTTTTCTCCTTAGGAGGGGCAGAACTATATGCAGCTCTGGTCTGTCTCTCTCTTAATTCTTGATTGATTTTCCGTCTTCTTTCAAAGTTTTTTATTACTATCGTGCCATTTTCGTTCATCCTTGAAATCTCAAAGTGGAAAAGAAAACCAATTAGAATTTCGGGGGGACCGCAGCTCTGCAGCCATAATGGACGATCCGCCACTGGTAATGAATGAAGAAATGGGTGAGATATCTTCAGAAGATATAAAATGCATGCAAAATGATAAGATGGTCATTGGGATGTGAATATGTTGGGCCTCAAAACAATGGACTATTTTCAAAACCTGAAGAAGAAGCCTTCCTTTGAAGTGAAAATTAAATAAACTTGAATATTTTTTTAAAAATCTTTCTAGATATATTTCTGATTATTATTTGATTTTTGAATAATTTTTTATAAGTAAAGTTTAGTAAAATAATGAATATATTATAAATTGTTTATACGAGAATTTTTAAAAATGACTGAAATACGAAATTTTAAATTTCGGAATTGTTCAAAATTATTACGTGAAACAGAAAAATTGATATTATTTTCAAAATTGGCATGGCAAATGTCATAATTTACAAAATTTTATGTAAACCCCAATCAAAAAGTTAAATTTCGCAGGTCTGTGTTATCTTTTACAAAAAAAACACAATTCGACATTTTTGTCTAACTGCAATGGACTATAAAAAGCAAATGTATGGAATCTGACCATGAGACAAATGTAGCATCGAGTACTGCCCCTGCAACTTTGATATCAATCGACAATGAATTCCTTTTTATGTTAAATAAAACAATCTTTTTTTCCATTAAGACCATCAAACCGTTAAAATTTTATTAAATCTTGAAATATTAAAAATATTTGAATTATCTCTTGACAGGGTGCTCCAAGTACACAACGGGTTTGAAAGCGCCTCCTATTCTTTGAAATGGCCATTATCCATTTCCAGTTATACTATGTTATTTCAAATTATACTATACGTTGTTGAATTCTCTTACATGTATAATATGTTACGAAAATCATGCCGAAGCAAGATTCAAACGAGCAAGTGGTACTTAACATCGCGTGAAAATATCTTTACGAGTAAGAAGATTTTCAACCGTACACTTAAATGTCTTGTAGCACCTTTTTTACTCTTCATATTTTTAAGCCTGAATTAGTGCAGTGGCCTGAATGCAGAATTTTAATTTGTGCATGGTGCACATCATTTAGAATACTATTGAGACATTTCAGATGAATATTTAAATACTAATAAATAAATAAAAACGAAACTGCTTTTCTAACTCTCCATTTTAGATACGTTGCTGGTACGATAATTTTTTGTGAAATTCGAGAAGTTTCTTTTCGTAAACTGTCAACTGTCATGTTTAAATCTGGTGTTTTGCAATAAAGGAAATGAAATGATCAATTGATAAGAGCGCAATTATTCTCGACTTAACGCCTATTTGAAACTTTCATTTTGCTTACGAAATAACTCATTAAGTATTACTTGAACCAAACGTCTTTGAAATAATTCACACTTAAATTCATTTTAAAAACATAGTTTATACATTAAAGGAAGTAGAAATTAACATTAGATGTGAATGAATGCGCTTTGAGAGCTCTACCACTATTTTAATTCTATCTTTTTCTATATATAATTTCATTTTTTAGGGAAATTAAAATTAGTTTTGTTTGTTCAATTTTTTCTTTAATTTAAAGCTTAGTCATTTATGTCCGGGCTGGTAACCGAAAGAAGAAGTCGTCAACTTTTGAATGTAAAAGGAAATAAGCGAAGTGGTACCATTTTCTTCTGATTTTGAGATTTCATCACCATCTGATAACTGTATGAATGTATTCTATTTGGAAGAAGGTAAAAAGAAAGACAATTATCAAAATTATACATTTCAATTATTGGACAATAGAGTAAATCTGTTAAAAATTGGAGAATATTTGTATATCATTTCCTTTACAAATTTAATTTACTTATTGACATAAATAAAAAAATAATTGATGGGCTAACAAATCTCTGTGTTCAAAGTGATATTACTGATATTTCAAATGATATCGTTGTAATCATCATGTAGAAGAGGTATTATACGATGATCATTAGCAAGTTTGAATTAAAAAATGGCAGACATCATATTTACTTTTTTACTCTTTGGAAATAATGGAATACGGAAACGAAAATATCTAAATATTTTGGGAAATTAGATGATTGAATTTCTATATTAAATAAAAAAATATTTTTATATATTATGATTTCTTCAACAAATATAATTTTTTGAACATTGTATGTCGAATTCATTTAGACTTTCAGAAGTGATTAATAGATGGCAGCCCTAGCAAAATGTTTTTTTACTTGAAATCCACTCTATTTTCGTTTCATTAAGACAATTTAACAGCTAAAAATGTTTTAATGTTTGAAAGGAAATTATTTGAATTAACTCTTGACATATTTTCTAAATGATAAAAAATTAAAATTGCATTTTGTCTGAATAATTTATTTCTTGAGGACAAAATTTATCTTTAAACAAATGTTTAGGACAATTTCTTCCAGAACACCAGAAATTGAATTTTAGGAGTTTATTATGTTTATTTTTCATTTTATTTTCTTCATTTTTTTGTTGAAAAGCAATAAAAAAATTTTTCATTCGTATACTTTTGCATTGTACACACTATTTCTTATATTTGAATTTTTTAAAATCACTTTTTTTCTGAAAATATCACTTAGCCTTCTAGATAATCAGTGCAATCTATTTAAATCCTAAGGGTAACTGAAGAAACCTGTAGTTGTGATAATTTTTAAGGAATGGATAGTTTCTAGCAGATGTTAAGCCGGTGTCCAACACTATCTGTGAAAAGTCTAATGGCGAGACAAACTGGACCAAGTTTCCTCGACGCTTATCCATGAAGAATTGGCCCACTGTGTCTGTTTCCTGAGAAAAGTAGAATGCAATAATATGATAAAATTCTTCACTGTTGCATGTTTGACTGAGTAGAATTTCTACACTTGCAACGTTCCTTTTTTCAGTTATATCAAGTAGAATGAATATACAGGGTGTCCAATAAAGTCATTCTACCTCACATTAACTTGATAACAAATATAACTAATGACACAAACTTGGTATCTAGGTATAATAAAGTGACCATGCGCTACACGGTGGGTTCAGCGCCACCTGGCGTCAAACAACGGAGTTAGCGTTCCTATCTGGAAAACGGTACAAGATATGGTAAAAAAGTCAATTACAAAATTGCAGAACGTCTTTGATTTAGTACGAAAAGATACCTTGAGCGCAATAATGCCAAGAATAAAACGTGTAAAATGCGCATTTTTTTGGTCGCGATTTTCCAGATTAACTTGAGAACGACGGCAACTATTGTCACCACTTTACTGTCTAGGTATAGATCGATTACAGCGACACCTGGCGGCACACAACGGAGTTAGCGTTTCTATCTCGAAAACTTTACAAGATACGGGAAAAAAGTCAATTACAAAATTGTAGAGCGTCTATGAAGTAGTACGAAAATAAACCTTGAGTACAATAATGCTAAGAACAAAACGTGTAAAACGCGCAATCTGGAATCTTTTTTTTTGGATTTCTTTCTACACATTTTGTAGCATATCAGGTGACACGCTGGAAAATCGCTACCAAACAAATGTGCGTTTTACACGTTTTATTCTTGGCATTATTGCACTCAAGGTGTCTTTTCGTACTAAATGAGAGACGTTCTACAATCTTGTAGATACAACAGATATATTCATTTTACACCGCACTATTTTCTATATTTCAACAACAACAAAGAAATGTACAAATCTGTGTAAATGAGTGCAAGGAATGTGTAAAGGAAATATCGTTTTAAAATTTAATTTTCAACTTCAGTTCTTTATTAAAATTAATCAGTTGGAAGCATTAAATGATAAGTAAAGATTTCTTTACGAAACAACTTAATTCTTTAAGTAAAACATCTGTTTCAATAAAATGAAATTTGTGACAAAGAATAATGTTGCTTTTTTAATTAACCTCTTCAGTTCTGGCGTCATAGTATTAGGACACATTTTATATTACTCTAGATTCCACATTATAAAGAATTTAAACTTCAAAACCCTATATCCTGCTAATTATGCATTGAAGAATAGCAAGATGCTTTTATTTCTGCTCAATAATTGGCAACATAGTCATAACAAAAAAATGGAGGCTTCTGACCATTTGCAGTCAAAAAGCAAATGCATGTTTTTTGAGTCCTCAAAAACATTATTATATTTAATCCTCTGCTTTTTGGAAAATTCTGTAGCATAAATCACACTATTTCTGCTTAATTCAGTGCTTTTAACGTAAAAATAATGAGAAATTGTACTACAAATGAAAATCAAGCATTTGTTCTACTAACAGGACATCAGGGTTTAGAGCAAATATGAATTTTATTACTTGTTTTATTTTATTTTTATACTTGTTCTATTATTAGAACACCAGGTCTCTATAGTACAAAACTTTTACTTTGTTTTAGAGTTAACGATATTTCTTCTAAAAATATTGTGTTGGGATGTAGATTTCGCATATTTTATAGATGTTATTCAATTACTGACCATTAAAATTGATGCAAAATTGAAAACGGAGTGACGAGGTATTTTAGATAAATGTGTTACAGAAACTGGCAAAATCACTGTAGGGAAATGGTACGACAATCGTGCGGACGTAGTTAAAATATGGAGCAAAAAAGATGTCACTTTTTTGAAATTTCCAGACCTGAAATTGTAAAGTTTAACAATAAAAGTATGGGGAGGGTGGAAAAGCATGACTTACTAATGTCATTGTACCAAACAAATATAAGGATAAAAAATAAATCGTCTGAACCATCTTTCATTATTTCAATAAGGCTATAATAAATTCTTGGTGAAGGTACAATATACATGCAAATTGTTCTTTAAATCCTCGGAAAAACTAAATAGATTTATTGGACTTCACATTACAAATGGCAAAAGCTCTCTCATTTCCAAATCAGTCAGCTGCGCTTACCAAAGCCGGACGTCTATCAGGTAATAGCCCTTCTGTAACACCCCCAATGAAAAAGTTAAATCTGTCAGACCTTGCAATGACGTGAGATTTGATGGGATACACCATATGATTGAAAAAAGTTTAAAGCAACAAAGATGCAAATAGAAAGGTTGTACTTTCAAAACTTCATCTTTTTGTGAGAAATGTGAAGTATATTTATGTTTTCGTGCTCAAAGAAATTATTTCAAATTCTTTCATTCAAAATAATTGTAAATTCAACTTAAAATAAAAAAAAATCTTTTTACTTAATTGAAGCCTGGTGTCCTATTAACAGAACAATAATTAATTAGTTTGCTAATCGACAAAAAATATGTTATATCATATTTATGTTATTTATATATAATATAGCGTATTTAAACACTCACTGACTTTTTATCTGTCCTGTGCTTAATTCAGGGCCGAATTTTTACTTTATTTTGTGCGCCATGACAGATTTGTTTCAGCACCTTACATTTCTGAGCATTGTTCCAATCATTCCAGTCCACTTCTAATCGGAACCCAGTATTCCGTACACTTTCCATTCTGTGGTTAATAATTGAGAAAAAATAAATAGATGTTACATGACAAAAATATAAGAGAAAAGGCAGATATAAGAAATCGTCGCTTAACACGCATTATCACCTATCTCAATTTTTTGAAATTTCAAAGAGGAAGAAAAAATTGAAATTTCGCAAAGAATTACGAATATTTCTGAATTTTTTCACATCTGGTAGAAAGATGCAATCTCATGTTAATTCCAGATGATAAAAATATTCACAAATATTCGTTATTATAGTTGCGAAGAATTCAGTTTTATCTCTCTCTTTGAAATTTCAAAAAATTAAGATAGGCGGTGTTGCTTGTTAAGCGACGAAATAGAAACGCATAGACGACAGAAAAATTAAAACATTCTTTAAACTAGATTGTAGCATTTCATTTTAATATTAGGGAACCCCACCATGAGGCACCGCGAGTACATGACTGAAAAATCGCCAAGTAAGTTAGTGGGGTCTCGCTTCTCTGGTGGATAGAGTAATGGAGATCTTGATGTATTGGGTCCAACGCCGAGGACGTGTCGTACAACAGTAAGGGTACGAATACGGCTCAGAGCTGAAAACGTATCGTTGGTGTTCACACGAAGAATTAAGCGAATCGTCGCTCCCAGGTGGCGCTGTATATTCGGCATTTCGGTGGTAAACCGAACCGATCATTTAGAGAGAGACGTGGTTAAAAAATGGAAGCGCTATTATTGGAAAATGAGGCTCTGACAATGTTTTTGTTAAACAAACAATTACAGAAGAAAAAGCGGAATAGGAGATTTTTGATATCCAACTTCAATTTAGTTATGCAACTCATTAAATTTTGAAATGAATAGTTTTTACGGCCAATTTTTGATAGGATTGACTTTCTTTACTACAATGAAAATTATTATGATTATAAAACTGTATAACATGCATCAAGTAGCCTAAACACATAAATTACTGATAATTTAAGTTTTTAAAAACACTTAAT
>BGPR01043552.1:0-12906 GCA_013235015.1 Araneus ventricosus | reverse complement strand
GTTAAAAAGAATTTGTAATGAATGACTTATGAATGGTTTAGAGTTTTGGTTCGGAGTTCGAGGAATAATGGCGTAATAAGTGCTTTAATCTGTGTTTAATGTTCTTTTTTGTGTGTGCTGTAATGTGTCGTCTAATCTATGCAATAAACATTTAAAATGCATAACCTGCGTTTTGGATCTGTTGAAGTCTACCGAAATACCAAGCAGCAAACTAGATAATTATCGTTGTGATAAATATTCGTTACTTTCGTTAATTTCGTTTTCGCACCAGATTAGTTTCGAAAAAATGCAAAAGCGCTCATCGTTTGGAGGAAACATTCGTGCTGTTGTACTTTTTGTTTTGGATCCAATGTCAAGGTTTCTATATATGCAGCCGAAATCTATTTAGATCTCTGTTAATCGCAATATCTAATAGATACACGTACAATCTGCATCCTTTAGTTGCTTTTGAAACTCCAAAAATTTACTCCTAAAATTAAAATAAGTTATTCCCAAAATTTGAATTTTTCTTTCAGAATACTCATTTACATTCTCATTAGAACTGATTGTTATGTAGAAAAAAATTATAAAACCGGATGAATGCATCATAGATAGGAACGGCGCTTATTGCTAAAACAACCGGTTTTCGGTTATTACGGTTTATTTCCCCTCCGGTTTAACCTGGTGGTTGTAACCGAGTAAAATAACCGGCTTTTGAAATAACCTGTTTTCGTTTTTTTATAGAGAAAACAACGCTTTTTAGTACATTTTTAAAGGAAATCCACCCATTAGGGAATATATGCCCTCCAATCTATTTATAAAACTCTTTCAGTAATGCGATGAAGATCTGAGAACGATTCGGAACAGAAGATATTTCTTTAATATTTTTGCACTCCTGTCTTTAAGGATCTCAAAAACATTTGCAGCATTTTGTTTCGGGTTGAGATTTTTTAACGCACTTGCAATATTGTTCAATAAAGAGGATAACGAAGCTTCTTGTAATATACTCGACTCCCAAAATTTCCTTCGTGGCCTCATCGAAAGCATTAAAGTATCCGATATTTCTGACACCAATTAAATGACTGCACCAAAACCACGAAACCGGAACCATGCGCGTGACCGATGCAGAGCCTTTGCTACTTAACAGAGGGTTGCTAAAATATTATTTAACCATATTGGATAAATTTATTTTAATTGTAGATATATTAATTCAAGCTTTTTTTCCTAAAAAAAACCACTCCCCACTAGATAGCAGTGACTTGATTTCTTTAATTTACCTCTTTTCCAAATTTTGCCAGGTTTTTTCACCCGGTTATTGGATTTAAAAAAAAAAAAAACGGGTTATAACCGGGACAAAAAAATAACTGAAAAAACCGGTTAATCGAAACAAGAAACAGGTTTTCGGTTTTACCAGGTAGGTTTTTCCCATCTCTAATCATAGAATAGATTTCATGTCCTTTAAATACATTGCGACCATTTAAGGACCAAACTAAGAACTACCCCGTCCCAGCACGTGCTATACGGGTATTTGTGAATAAACGGCCGCCACGACAAAGAATCAGACACTGGCCCCCGCATAATGGTCCCATTACGAGCGGTTCATGCGACGACCCCCCGTTTTACCGGGATACGACCCGTCATCGGAGATGGGCCCTAAGAGCTCCACCACCTCTACTATTCCTACCAGGGAAGCGAGAACCCGCTTACTTATACGACGGTTTCTCATCCGTGAACTCACGCCCCCCCCCGGGTGGGATGACTATTTAAGGATGAAAACGATTGCGACTAACGGAGGGTTAAATATTTCGAAATGCGTTGCTTGTTGTAACTGAAATTTCACTATCAAAACTTCTATGAATTAAACCTCTCAAAAGCTAAGAAAACTAAACAGACACACAGAAAATTTCTGTCTAATATGGAAAAATCTGAGTATTTTTGAGAGTTTACATCGTAGTTTCTGAATAAGTAAATTATTGTCAGTAACAACTCGAGTTAATAGTATGTATAAAGCTGTAAGTGACAGAAACACTGCTGCGTGAAGTGATGACTGTTTCTACGTGTATCGAAGTTATCCTTCTGATTCCTAAGAGACTTGGAATTTAGGAACCTAATAATACTAGAAACCCGAGTTCCTCTTTCAAAGATAAGAGAAATTCCCGACCTTCCACAAAAACCGCAATGGCAGCTTCCATTCTTAATAGATTGATATAGAAAAGGAAGAGCTAATGGCGGATGGCTATTAGGGGAATTTATTACAGGGAAATGGGGATTCGGCTGAAATGAGAGCTCAAAGAAATCGTCCTGTCCCCTCAAACCTTGGAAGCACTTGGATAAGCCACTCTAAAGAACAAAGCGCGCGCCTAGAGTATTCAACCAGTCACATTCAAGGAAAAGGAAGTAATCAAGGTTGTAGAAGTTTTGCGGGGATATTTGGACTCTTCGGAGGCCAATCGTTCTTTGCTTGAACGTGCTTTTGGGCCTTTTCTGTGTTAAAAGAATTAAGTAAGAAATCGATGAAATTTAACCATTTTCGTTTTAAATATGCAGGATATCAATAATTCAAGGAAAACTAAATTTTGACCAAATATATCTCCTTTGGAAAATATTTAAGTCTACTTAATCAGACATGGTGACAGAACCCAAAGCTTTGGTCGCAGAGTCAACTAGAGTAACGATGACTATGTTTATTAAATTAACTCTTTTCTTTTTTTTTATGTAAATCGGGTTTCATATCACCGTCATTTAGTTTGGTTTGTAAAGAATCATTGTAGAAGATTACAGCTGTGACTTGTGATCGCTGTTGATAGATGGGAGATTGTGTGTGTGTCTACAGATCAAACATCACATTCACAAAATACTGATTTTACTTTCTCGTATACGAAGTATGAAAAGAAATATTGAAATCATAAAAAAATTGGATATCAAGTTTCTGATAAATCTCCAAAAAATATATTTTTGAAATTGTGTCTGTTCGTTTGTCTTTGAACACGATAGCTCTAAAATGGAAAAAACTAGACAACTGAAAATTGGGAAGTGGTTTTCACAACAAATTATAGATCTGTGTCAAATTTTGGATGAAATCTGTCGACAGGAAGTCTCTCTGTCTGCAGTGGCGATTTTCCGCACAGGTGTTAGAGGCTCTCGCCTCGTGCCTCAAGACCTTGCGGGGCCTCAAAATCTGTTGGATGTACATCGCAGTGCGAAACAGAAGACAAATTTACATTAGGTAGGAGAAGGGGCCTCAAAACAATTTTGCGCCAGTGGCTTCATACTGTCAAAACCCGCCACTGCACTGGTGTTAAATGTTTAACCAAAGGATTTAGCTAATTATAATCGTTCCATTTGGAATTTAACCGTTTAAATAAAAAGAATTAAACGAACTCAAAGAACACAGAAATCAATGCTTTGTGTACTAAATAAAGAAATCGTCAAACTGGAAGCTTGTCCCAGTTTCCAAATGGCTTTGGCGATTGTTTAAATCGGAGGGTCACCAGAAAACGATCTGTTCAGTGGTGGCGAGTCGGGGGGGCAGCCTCCCCCTACTTTTTTAGCTAAAAATTAAATTTTATTTCATGTTAGCTGCCTAAAACTAAGAATTAATAAAAGAGCAATAGTGTTCGTACTAGATAATTTTATAACTAAATTTTTAAATTTTGTTGTCTCCCCCCTATGCTCTCTAGTCTCTTAGAGGTCTATATATTTTTTCCTCCTCACTTTTTCCATCCAACCGCCGCCACTGGATCGGTAAATCCAAAGAAAACCTGCAGAAAACTCTTCCATTGCGTGAGGATCATTTGAATCCATTAGCAATACTCTATAATCTGAATTCGTTTAAACTGGACATACTTTTTTTCCAACTTCGCTGTACCCTTGCAGCTAAGCAAGACCAAGCTATTAAAATATTGCAACTTAATAATGCTGAAACACAATAAAGAAGCAGTATCAGATTATTCATTTTCTATAAATTGTTTTCTGGTTGTCATATGAAATATTAATTCTCACTCGCAAACCAGATAAAATCAAATAAGTTCTGACTGTTATTCTTTATTTCAAAAATGAGAAAGTATCCATTAACAGAGCTGGTAAGAAACAAGAAGTATTTTTTTAATAAGATATTTGTTGTTTTATTTATACTTCTCAGATGTGCCATTTTTTCAGAGAATTAATTCATTTTACACATCTTTTAAGTTTGTTTATTCTTTTGGAACAAGAAATAGTGAAAGCAATTTTTTAAAAATCAAAACTAAATTTTTAAGTTTTAAAAAGGGAGCTTATATACACACATTAAAAGTTTTATTAAAAATAATTTTAGAAGAGGCACTTATTGAAACTGCTCTTTTTATAGTATCTCCTCAAGTATGAAACTTTATGGATGATATACAGCTCCACACACATACTGTTTATATATCCATCCTATTTTTTCTTCAATATGAAAATAATACTTTTGTCTAATTTGTTAGCAAAGCATTCTTTTAAGTTCTCACTCCTTTTTGTCTTAAATTTTATCATAATACTAGCCGCCTTCTTCGACCAGCTGTTAGTCCGTAATTTAATATTAATATCCCGTAGCTAACTTGCAAAGTGGCGAAATCGGTTCCGTTGTTTAGGTAAGGGGAATCTGAGGGGAATAGGTGTTTTATTTTGCAATATATCTCAAAAATGGAGGATCATGGGAGACAGGCGACCATTGATGACATATCTAAAGATGATCTTTCATATAAAATAAAAATGGGCGAAATCAGCAGAGTGGTTGGAGCCGGGATACTCACTCTGTCAAGGTTTTTCCCCATACGGAATGTACAATGAAGTAATGTTTTTAAAATGGAGGGTAGTGAGGGACAGGTGTTCTTTGATGACATTTCTAGGGGTCATAAGCTTTCATACGAAATAAAAGTTGTCGAAATCGGGCCAGTGGTTGGGGCGGGAAGATCAGTCCTTTGGTGTTGCTAATTATTTTAATTATATAGATATTTTTTTCTTAAATGTTAATATTCAGTCATTATAAGGAACTTCGTCTGTCTTCAGTCTGTGTGCATGAGAATACGATAACACGAAAATACAATGACCTAGATAAATGAAATTTGGTATATTGCTTTCCAATCAGAATTGTAAACCCGTCAACGAGATGACTGTCTGTAGATCTGTTTATTCCTGTGTATGTAAACAAAATAGTTCAAAAACGACACATGTTGGAGAGATGAATTACAGAGTGTCATCGTTGCATCCAAATCGTAGATTGGTGTCAAATTTTGTACTAAATCCATCAATGGGTAGCATGTCCGTCTTTTTGTCTGCCCGTGTGTAAATGAACAAGATAACTGAAAACCGAAACGAGCTTTCGTACGTGAACTTGACTCCAAAATTGCAGATCTGTATCAAATTTCAGACATAATCGATCAACAGGAGGAGACCCAAAAATAATTCTCTTCATTAACCATAAACTCAAAACTTACCACAAAGTATCCGCAATATGGTGAATTTGCTAGAAAGTCTAGTAGGAGACCGCTCCTGCTCGTTTTATTTGCATTGGAATATAATGCCCTCCTTATATCTTTCTGAGAATATTTTATTAGGAATATAAAAAGCAACCATTTTATAAAAACTTCCTTCATCATTATTATAAATGATAACCTGAAGAGTGGGCGAACTTCGATAGTGTAACTTAATGCATCCTTCTAAAAAATAAAATAATGATGAAGCACTGAATTTTAAATGTTGTTCTTTGGCATCTAAAAGATTCACTTCGTCAAAGCAGAAATCATTAAGTTTTCGAGACTGTGACAGGAAAAAAATAATGAAAGTTCTTGTCTTTTAGTATGAACTTGAGATTCTTCAAACCTTTTTTCTTATTTCTCATAGAAAAGCGCATACAGATTGCACCATTCAAGTTCTACAGCAGTATGTGGTTTTGACTCCAAAATTATAGATCTGGATCAAAATTTGAATTCAGTCAGTCAATGGAAACGAATTCAAAATGCATACTCGATTTTATTTGCTGTACGACGAAACTAAGCACAAAAATGCCATATTATGGAAGTTTACGAGAAAGTTCGAGAGGTGAACATTCCCACTGTTTGTAGATGCCACCGACCGTCAACTCAAAACATCATGTCCGCTCTTAATAATAAATTATTTCATATTAACGATTTAATATAAATTCTGTATTACAAATGACAAACTATTCAGCTTAAAATGAAGTCCTAGAGAGTTTTATTCGAAATAAAACTAACTTATTTTATTCGTTTGTTTTCATTTCCTCAATCTAAGACGTAAGCAACTCTTCAATAATAATTTTCCTTAATTAATAGAAAGAAAAAAATATTTGTTAGCATACTTGAAAATTCGAAGGCCTAAGTATTAAGCCGAATCTTTAATTAGGAAGAGAACTAAGTTTTCTTAGGATTTACGAAGGCAACGCAAACTTTAATCTCCTTTAAGGAGGCAACTTCAAACTGAAAACATGTTTTCTTAGCTGAAGTGCAATTTACTGGATTAATCCGTCAAGTTTATTCCTCAAAGTGGGATTATTTCATTCTGGAACCATTTTTTTATTCTGCGACAGACGAATTTAGAATAAAGTCGTATGGAAACTTTGAAGTATAAATATATAGGTCTATATATATTTACGTCTTAAATTACGTCTTAGTACGTCATTTAAGTACGTCTTAGTGCGTCATTTAAGGAACTACTTGAAAACGACGTACTACCGAATCCTAGTTCCACGTTCGATTAACTACTCACTTTAGAAGTTTGTTATAATGATGAGACTACTTTTAAATGAGCTTTCATTAATATTTTTGAATATTATTATACTTAGTAGGGGTCTCTGTTCGCCAACCCCCCTGTTCGCTAACGCTCGCAAACCCCCAGAAGGATTGCGCAGCAATCCTCACAGGTTTGCTATGCAAATCCTCCTGGCTTCGCACGCTACAATGAGGTCAATGCGCATCCTAGCAAGAAACATTTATGGTTGAGCTTAATAGATTTGCTTTAACGTTAATCAGCACAGAATAAATTTTTTGACCTTGAAGAACGTCTTTTTATTATCTTGCAAGTATTTAGAAGACAAATTGAACATTCAAATGAAACGAACAAAGAATATCATGAAAGTGCAAAAAATGACAGATAAGAGTTTGAAGGTATATAAAGAGAATCCCACAAATCGTTAAGACTTAAGACACGGTACGGTTTCGTCGCCAAGCTCGCCATAATCGCGCCAACCATTAAAAAGCTCGCCAAAAGGGAAAAAAAGTTTCAGGATTATCACTGGCCAGTATGCTGAGCATTTCGAAACGGATTATTTCTCCTTCTTCCTGGACGCCTTTCAAAACTTTTTTTTCAGTTAATACATTTACAAGTTGAATTCCTCTTCTTTCATCGTTTGAATAATATTTAACAGCACGGTTGAAATTCATTTTTTTACTCATTGAAAAGAAGGCTCAAACTAAATCGCACTCTTTTGTTTAAGATTGGAAAGTGAAATCGCGTGATTCATCAACTGCTATAGATGTTGTCAAATCCTATAACTAAATAACGCGTATTTTGGGAGCCGTAAGAGAGAAATATCTATATAGATAATTTCAGGCAATATTAAAAAAAATTAAATAATTTTAAATATTTTTAAATTCGAAATAATTTTTTTTAAATGGTCGAGGAGAACAACACCTCAATTACAATTACCAACACATTTCTTGCAATAATCCTTCTTGAGTAACTATATATAGACGTTCTTTTTCGAATTTTTATCGCGGAATGTATCGTCGTTGTTATATCAAAATGCCGAATGTCAGAAACCACAGACAGGAAGGCACATTGAATTTCGATGCAACAGCTGAAACCACTAGCGACATACGGCATTTTGTGACAACATACAGGTAACACGTATTACACTCATCAATTTGAGATCAGATGTACGTTACCTATACGAGTGTTTTGTATCAATAAAGTGTTTTTGCTAAGTTGACATACGACATTCTGATACAACCAGTGGCGAATCTAGGATTCGGACCGGGGGGGGGGGGGGGGGGGGGAAAAAAATTTTGTATCGTCGTGACGAATGTCAAACTTCAAGGCTAAAGTAAACCAAAACACTTTAATTTTACAGACTTTACTCACCTGACAATAAGAATCATAAAGAAAAACACAATGCTTTCTTCGATAATTTAAGAAAAATGACAATGAAATAACTAGCCAAAAAATGTCTTTGACTGCGTCAAAACTACAAATACAAGTGGAATGACTACAAAAGTAGGAAAATTTTCGAGCCTGTATAGCCAGAAAGCAATGTTCAAACGTTTTTATTATTTTTTTAAAAGAGGGAAATTAAGAAAAAACAGTTGTAATGATGTTAAATTAAATCAAGAATTCTGGCTTGGCGGGGGGGGGGGCTGTAGCCCGATAGCCCCCCCCCCTGGATTCGCCACTGGATACAACAATGACCATATACCAAAACGTAAAACTGATTTTTGGATATATGCGATGGTTTAAGTCAATTTATTAAAACGATTATCCCTATTGGAGTTATCCTTATTTTTCTTTCTTTTTGTAAGTTCGCAAAGAAACGAATAAATTTAGTTTTTTTATTTATTCTGTTAGTTTACTGTGATAGGGAGGTCGTGCTGTGTGTGTGCTGCCGCTGTGACGGAGGGGGCATTCTTCATCTTCCATGAATGCTTTGTGCATGAATGTCTGTAAAACAGTTTTCTTCAGTTTAGTTCAGTTTTATTAACATTTCGTTTTGGAATAGCAAGAGGGCTATTTAGGGATGAACCTCTTAATTTTGAACCGTGGTCGGATAACAATGGCGACACCTGAACCGGTACCCCCTCTCTAACGTCAACCAGCGGGTTGAGTTGCGTTGATGTTAGATTTAACGTGCACCATGCCTACACTCACGGTTTTTGATGGAATAGATTTTCGAATTTCTAACCCTCAGGTCCTATTTATATATAATATGCATTTATTTATTATTTATGTTCGTAATTATTTATTATGTTTCTTGTTTGTATTTTATTGTATTTATATTGACATTTATATTTTGTATTGTATTACTTATATTGTATTATATTACTAATATTGTTTTGTATTGTATTACCCAGTTTTTTGTAATGTGTTTGTATACTTATGTTATATTGAATTGTATTGTATTACACTAATATTTGTATTGAAATTTTTCTTCCGTCGATTCGTGAGATGTTTTAAATCCTTTGGGTAAGCAGAATCGACTTGCACAAGAAAAAAAGCAGGTTTCTGCGGCCTTAAGACTGTTTTATTATAACAACTAAAAGAAAAGAGTTATTATTTCAATGCAGGACAATTCAACGGAAGATGTTAATGAATGGATGAGTGAGGCTGAGCGATGAAACACTGTTTATTTTTATTTCGTTTCACAAATTTTTCACGTATGCGCAACGTCTTATTGAGTGTGAAATTGGGCACGTGGATAATTTATGAAACAGAAGCTTTTCTGTCACTTCTCTGTCCTTATAGGCTGTTTCCATTTTTTTCTTAGTCTCTGTCTAACGCCGACGTTCTCCATTCTATTAATACCAATCCCAACTCCATTTATGCTTTTTTAATGTGAAGATCACATTTAAATAAAAAAAATAAAGGTTATCCTTTGAAATTTTCGAAATTTTGTCACTGTAACCGTTACTATGATAACTGGACTTGTTTTTCGCATCATTCTTGAGCGCATACCTTTAAAATACCTGTATCCAAAATTTCACTCCGCTTCCTTGAAGGTTATGATCACTAGGAAATATGGGCAATTTTTTTAATATAATCTCTCTGTAATTAAGTATATGACATCAAACTTTCTGTGTTAAAATCGATGCTTAAAAAATGGAAAATGTTGCGTCTTCTGTAACTAAAAGACTGAATTACAACAAACCTTACACATAACTGGAGAGTGGTTTCATTCTTCGAATTAATTCATGCGTCGAGAGTACCGATGTAGTTTAATTTTGGAATCTATTCACCATCTTACAAGGGAAAAAAGGAAGCAAAAGTTAGATGTTAGATGACACGGGCAGTTACGGTTGTCTGAGCTCATTACACTGAATAGCTATGGAACTTATTCTAACTATGGAATTTCATGACTTTATTTGCGTCCTAATTTTTATTACAGATAAATAATCAAAAATTGTTTAATAACTCTCTAAAATATAAATGTCGTATTGATCGACAAATACCAAAGCTAGTCTAACTTTCATTATGAAGCATCATTTCAGATATCCAACACTAAATGCGTTCCAGAGTGATACCTAGAAGAAATATTTGACAGTTCGATTGATGGTTATATTAACTGTTGGTTCATAACGAATGTTACTAAGCAAATCTTTACCCTTGGTCTGTGTAAATATTTGGCAGGGGCTGTAGAGGTCAGTTTTATTGATGTCTTATCTAGGTTAGTCTCTCCATAAAATCCCCATCAAATGACCAACGGGTGGGAAAACTCTATTTTGCACCAAGTTAGAGGAATGCTTATAAAACAAAGAATATATATATAAAAATTATATGAAAATACAACTCAGTGCGCGTCTACGCCACAAAAACAGTTCTCCTATTTGTGATATAGTAGCAGTATTCATTTTTGAGCATTAATTAGTTTTAGTAATGGAATTACAACATAATGCAAGGAAACTTTGAACCACCGTTGCTTGGCTATGAAATATATTTTACGTATTAAGAACTGAGTTACTAGATAATGTAAATAAGATAATGTTTACAGGCAGGATACTATCTGTAAATTGCATGATGCATCGTGTGCCATTCGTGATGCGAAAATAGTTCAAATCGCTCTACAGGACATACTGTTGAAATTACAACTACCAAATTTGGTACGCAATTATTTCTTGGATAGTAGTGCTCTAAAGAGTCTCAAAATTTAAATTAATGTTTGATAAAGCAAAAATGAATCAAAATTTTAATCTTTTTCCTCAACAACTTCGTAACAAATTAGAGAAAAAACACCATTTTTACACCACTTTAAAATTCAACATATAGCCTTTTCAGTGATACAATTTTGTTTCCTTGAAATGCTTTCTTTAATTCTTATAAATTTTTCAGAATAAGTTTTAAACACAATTTTATAACAATGCGTTTCCTTTATATAACTGCGTGCAAGATTGTAAATAATAATGAATGCGAATATTTTAAAAGCTCCCGTAAGACTAAGCAAAAATGGATATTAGATCTTTCAGTTTATTGCTAACTAACGCTTTAACATATTTCAAAACATTGAATGTGATTTTAACCTCTGACTGTTCATCCCGCGATTTCCGCGGTTTGGAAGCAAGTATTTTCTGCTGTATACTGTGATTTTCGCAAACTGGTGGGTTTACTTAGTACTTTTAAAAAGTTGAATCATATTATACTAATAAAGCATGTAAATAACAATACGCTTGTTTCGACGGTATTTGAACATGTTTTCAAACGTTTTATCTAAATAGTAATTCAAAAAAATTCGGCAGTCAGAGGGTTAATGATAAGGTTTTTAGACTTGTTTTGCTGTGCATTTTTGTGTCTGTAGCTGTTATGTCACTGTATTTTGTTTGCTTTGTATTGTGTTCTGTTTGGGGCTGTGTCTTGTATTGTTATCACCGCCATTTTATTGTGCATTTTTGTGTCTGTAGCTTTTATGTCAATAAGAGCAATAATTGTGTGACATTGCTCTTAAGTAACACCTCTATTTAAATATTTCACTTGCCTTTTTAAATATGGTGAGGTTGCTTGTAGTTGATGCCCGCAACCCTAATTCGGGAACATGTTTCTTTTTCCCAGGAAGTCATCAAAGATTCTACAACCAGTGGGTTGAGTCGACACTCATGGGTTGTGGAATGGAATGGAAAGTTTTCTATGCTGGCACGGCTGATGCAGTCAAGCCAGACGTAAGCAAGATAGATGGCATCAAGCCAAAAAAATTATCATCCGACGATGTTTCGGACAAGAGATTCGAATCTCTTTCTTTTTTTAATTGTACTTTTTTTACTATCACATCGGTGCATCGATTTGTTAGAGTAATGTTCCGTTCTAGAGACATAGTACATGGGATACTGGGAATGGACCTCGCAACTTTGGACCGGGGTCAGATTCAAAGGATGCAACATGATCCTATGATTCATTGTGCAGTATGATCACTACAAGGAATTTGGTCTACACTGTCACAAGTATCCTTTAGATTGCGGTTTAGATGAAATCTTAAATATCCTCTTCAAATGGATATTCGGACGAAAAAGCGAAACGGATTTTTACACTCCTTTATTTGACTTGACTTCTTTCAAGTTTGTAAATATCATATTTATAGAGATGGAATTTCATAATGTATTTTTCCCTCATTTTCTTATGTGCCAGACAGTTTTAAAATTTTACACAGTTGTGAATTTCCAATTGCAATAAAATATTTTAATCTTTTCAGGATTTAATTATCAGTCAAATGATAAATTTTAATTATGTCTTAAATGCAGCTATTTACCATTCAGTCAAACCAGACTTAATTATCAATCAAAGGAATAATATTCATGAAATTTTGATACCATATGAGAGGCGGCATATAGTACTGAATTTGAGAAAAATAAATTACGGGATTTCATAATGTATTTATAATGATGAATTAAGAAATATATCAGAGACTGAAAAGTAGAAAATAATTAAAATAAAAAATTTAAAAAACATGATTTTCTTAGTGTAATAAAGAATGAAAAAAAAAATTTGTATAAAATCTGGATGTCAAAGCACAGCGTAAAAGTGTGAGGCGCTGAAAAATATATATATCAATATAAATTATTATTTAAATCATAATAATAAATTATTTTATTAATTATTATAATTTAATTTATAACAATAAATTATATTGTTAATTATATAATTAATTAAATTAATTATAATAATAAATGTATATATTTAAATATACATTCTTGTTTATTA